>SMGT01011392.1:220135-246395 GCA_004794575.1 Lanistes nyassanus
CCATATATTTTGTTTTTGTCCTGAAGAAGGGGTAGTGCCCAGAACACACCTTCGCTTGCCTTCCATATGGCAATCATTGTGACCCACAGAGAAGCCTTTCCCCCCATATATTTTTTGTCCTGCAGAAGGGGCAGTGCCCAGAACACAACTTCGCTTGCCTTCCATATGGCAATCATTGTAACCCACAGAGAAAGCCTTTCCCCCCATATATTTTGTTTTTGTCCTGAAGAAGGGGTAGTGCCCCAGAACACACCTTTGCCTTCACAGGTTTTACCTTGACTCAGTTTTTCTTGCTTTCACCTTAATTTTTATTCCAAGCTGCAGTCACTTGTTTTATTACCATTAGTATTAATTTCAGATGATCCTAAACTTTTCCACCAGTCATCAGGGCCTATTAGTATTATCAATACTAACAATAAAATAATAAAATTATCAGAAATTCACAATGGGGACAATAACAAGATCCAGAAATCTGAATGCGTTTGGCGAGTTTCACCCATATGACAAGGACTATTAATCTGCTCCATCATGATTTTTTTTAAACTTGATACTTTGCCATTTTTGCATGTAAACACCATCAAGAAAAGAAAAAAGAACTAAATTAATCTTTCATAAACATGTGACCAGAATCCTGTAAGCTGATAATCCTTATGCTTCTACAGCTGATAAAATGTCACCATCCTTCAATAACAAATAGTATGCCGAACATGGAACCAGGGATAATTCTTGAACAACTGGTCTTTGATAATGCTTAATGTATATTCCAAAACCTCACCTCTGCTTTTAATGCTTGTGCCTGGTCCAAAAATCCTGCAGATTCTACAAACTCCACAACCTTTTCCACTGACCAGTGTGTTACATCCGGAAACGACTGCCCATCAAATTTGCTGACCACTAAGCGTCGCTCTTCTTTGCTCTCCTGCCTGGGAAGGATTGGTTCCAAAACTGGCATCTCTGGGCTGGAAGAAAATTCTTCCATCAGTTAACTGTAGACAATTGTGAACTGGAGACATTCTAGTAAATGTT
The DNA here is from genome assembly GCA_004794575.1 of Lanistes nyassanus. Taxonomy (NCBI): domain Eukaryota; kingdom Metazoa; phylum Mollusca; class Gastropoda; order Architaenioglossa; family Ampullariidae; genus Lanistes; species Lanistes nyassanus. The sequence continues at coordinate 221,162 of SMGT01011392.1, forward strand.
CACTCTTGTAACTGATCATCTGAGTCTGTCCCACTCCTTGTATTGTAACTTTGGGTACAATGTAGCAGTAACCTTAAACATACCTCTATAAGGTGCTGACCCCTTAGCCTCAAACCAACACACTCAAAGCAAATAATGAACCAAAATTGCACAGCTGTGTGACCCACGTCAGAATGGCAGCTGCACCCAGCTTACTAAGGGATGATCGGTTGGTTCTTACTGTTTAACCTCCAGTTGAAAGTGATGTGAATATCAAGACTTATTTAGTAACGGATAAAAATGTGTTTTTCAGCAACAACTTCCTTCTGCTGAGAAACTGGTTCCACAACATCAGAATGCCTGGCACAAACCGATTTCAGCCTGAACAAGCTTTCTTGTGCCTGCTACAGTTCATGCATCACCACTTTCAAAATCTCACACTACCTGTACCAAACAGTAGCAGAGGAAATACACCATGCACGTAGGCACCCTAGCAGGGAGACCAGACAAAGCAAGTGAAGTCTGCTGAACAGATGTTAACTGTCTAAAGATACAGACACTTGTGCCATAATGTTCTACCTTACAGACTAGCCAAATCAAAATGTGGCACAGCTGCCCCAACAGAAATCTTGTGTTCCAATGTAGGTCTGTTACAAAAACATGAGTAATGATGAAACCTTTTTGCAAAGGCCAGATTGTAACAGAAAATTCATCAACAGGCTAACAAAGACATAGCTCAAAGTTCCATACACAGAAGGAAATCGAATACAGTCCCTTTAAACTTGCTGCAACAAACTTATATGCACACGGATATAAGTACATACAAAGATAAACAAATATGTGCAGACAGCATTGTAGTTCCCTTATGAATAGCGCTTTAGATTCTTCGCCTGTCATAACTTCTCCATTCCTGCACATGTGCACATGCACATACACAGGCATGCACATGCTCGCAGACATACACATGCAAATATTTGCACTAATCTGCATGCATATACACAAATCTGCATGCACCTACCTAAGCTACACTCAACTTGGTTATTAAAGCTACCCTCATCCCAGACAGACTTTCTCCAGCCTAGTGTCACCTCAGCCAGCGGGTCTCAGTGATACTTGCCTCAACTTATCGACGTTATCTGGAGATGGAGAGTCACAGGGTGTGGGCGGGAAAGAAGTTCTGTTTTCTGCACTTTCTGTTGACAAAAGATCAGGCCCATATTCAAAATGAATGTTTCGTTTTCTTTGGTGTCCATTGGCAACAACCAATCAGCTGCTAGTACTTTTTTGCACCAACGTGCAGCCACCAGAACTAGGGACACTGGGGTGTACCGTCTGCTTCTCTTGCTGAGTTTTACGAGCTAAGGGTTACTTACAGTTTCATGTTCACTAAGTTTATTACTTAAGTTAAACGGATGGAAAGGACTTTTTTTTTTTTACTTCCAGAGAAATTGAAACCGGTCAAAATACTGAAAATCATTACAATGCAAGTGAAAAACAAGTTTTAAGCACTTTTCATAGCACTGTAACAATGAAGGGTTGGGAAAAAAAGAAAGCAGTGTCAGAATTTTAGCACAACGGATCAAAACGTTTTTTTTTTATTCATACCCACAAACGAAAGTGTTTATATCAACCACTAGCTATCAGCAGCAATCTCTTGATATTAATAAAATCTCAGGTTCTTGTGTCACTGTGTTTCAGTGTTTACATTAAGGTTGAAAACACCGATTTACAATAGGACAACATATTGACGAGTAAGAGCACTTCCCATTTCTCAATCGAGCTTTATTTTTCCATGAGTACCTTGATTTATACCAGCTTTTCTTGTTTATTCTTTTTAATCAACTGCTGTGACAATAACACAGCGGAAGATGATATTGTGCTTCTCTCAGATGGTAAGCACTGTGTGTGCATTTGGTATACACTGTATCTAATGGAATACTGACATGATTTTAAAAGGATAGAGGACCATTGTTATAAATGTAGAAATAAGAATTCTAAACCTTCCAAACAAAAAATATAAATAGGTTGAAAGGGAAGATAAGTCTTTATAAGACATTTGCAAACACCATTTTTGCGTAAGCCAAATATAGAAGTACCTGGTTGGACTGAAGACTGCAGGGATTCATGCAGGCTGAGGTCATCATGGTCCAACTGTTGCCTGTTCACTAATCCCAAAAGGTGGACATCTGCCATGCACTCGGAGCACTTCCAGCCATCTAAAGCAAAAGAAAAGAGGTGAATGAGCTGGATTCCTCTAACCACAGGCAGAACATTTTATTAATTAATCCACGCAAAAATAATCAAAAGCAAACAGACATGAAGAAAAAACCCGAATTTACAACAAGCTGTTGCTTTACTGATTATTGTTGAAAACTATCCAACACCATCAAGAAACAGTTCAAAAGATATTAACTATCCACACTATCCAGTTACCGTGCTGGCCACTGATATAACAGGGTGTGGGCAGGCATCAAAATTCTCTTTCTCAGTGCTCTTTTTACTATATGCAAGCAATCTTAAACACATTTTAACGTGCAGATGTTCATACCCAAAGCCTGCTTATAAGGTAGTCTAATATCTTATAATTCTAAAAATACTGACAGGCACTTAGGTATCATGCTCATGAATAGACTGGGTTAGAAACTGATGTGTTCCCCTCTTCCTAAACAAAGTTCACAACTACTGCTGAAGTCTTATATGAGCGTAAGTTGACAGAAAGTACTCACAAGAGAAGTATCATGACAGAAATATCTGCGCACCCACATATATTATAAAAAATATCACTTGTTTGAAATACCTTTGGGACGCTTTTTCAATATTGGCTGATGACACGATCTGTGGTAGGCCTTGTCACATCCACTACAAATAACTGGAATTGCCTGGTAAGAAAAAGTCCCTTAGTAAGGCATTTTAAGGTAGACATCTCTAGACACTGATAACTTATATATTCTTAGGTTAAGATGAACAAATGTCGAGGGAAAAAGGTCTGCTTTCTACACAGGCAAGGCTGACAAATGTTTTAATAAAAGGAGAACAAAGAAGCTTCTTTTATTCACAAATAATAAATATTGTTATTTTATTAAAGCACCATTAAAACTGCTCTTCCTCACTGTAAAGTTATTCATTTGTTCTTTCATCTATCAGCAGAAGTCATCAACTTTTCTCTTTTCTTCATTCACATGACCACACATGTAATATGCATACCACAATTTGTATGTATGCATATTACATGTGTGGTCATATATATCTATATATTTGTGACAAATATATACATGTACACAGTTATGTGTCTATAAGTATTATAAGTGTACGTACAGCTTTCACAAAAGAGTTGCATACACAGCACTGCTTACAAGCCACACAACGCCAGGTATTTCGGTCAATCTTCTCTAACCGTTCTTCAGAGTAACTGACACAATAAGGGTGAGCTGAAAATAAATGTTCAATAATCATACATCCATGCCTGTGTTTTCACCCAGCTGGTTTTGATGTCTGTTTAGTTCTTAATACATCCTACTTAGTACCACTAACACACCATGTGAATGCACTACAGCAGCTGGCACTAACATCGGCCACTAAATTGCCTCAACAATAAAACCTTCAAGAAGAACAGACCTAGTTCTGTAATTGATTTCACTCGATCTTCACAGTGCGTATTTTATTTTATATTCTGAAAATTGATGTAGGAAAACTTTCAGTTATCATTTGTAATATTTTCGTTTTTATTTTTCTGAAGAAAAATATTCTTACCACCTCTTTGTATGTTAATTTTATTTTGCAGAAAGAGAAATTATAAACAGAAAAAGTCATAAGTGTCTGGATTTTACAAAAAATTGTCCATCTCGGCTTGTTGCTTGTGGCTCTTACGATCACTCACTCCACCTCCCCCCCCCAAAAAAATGCTGTTAAGTGTAATGCTTAAAAGCAGTTTTCCAAAAACAAATTTTAAAACTCCAAGAAACTCCTTTGCATGGTATTGTTTTTATAATAAAAGTACCTTTAAATATCAGGAAGCCATGCATACCTTTTATGTGACAAACTGTACACACTAACAGATCCTGCTCTTGGCCCTCGTGACGACTGGGCACCTCCGTCAGGTGGTCATCATTACAGCGCCGGAATTTTTCATGCAGTGATGATTCTGGTGTCAATTCTGGTGGTAAATCAAGTTCTTTCTTTTCCATGGCATCCATATCGTGTGTCTCTGCTGATGCTGATTTCCTTGGTTTTCCAATGGGAAGAACTTCAAAGTCATCACCATGGTTTTTCTTGAACCTCTGGAAAAAAAATTATATTTAAATCTCAACTAAAGGCTTGTCTGTGTGACTAAATTACACAAATTTTGTTCAAAGCACAAAGGTGTCCTACCATATTAACCACCAACATGCTCTGTGAAGGTTTTACAAGGCAGAACTGCACAACTAAATCTTAAAGTCTTTTCATGTCGCTTGATGACATACAAATATATCCTATTTCACTGTCTTGGTCAGCAGGATTTTCCCCTTGTGCAACTTGCAACTCATACTAATTGCATTTTATTGCTTATTACAGGAATTTAAAATTCCCCAATCACTTAGGCCAAAAAAAAAAAAATTGTTTCAGGTAACACAGGCCAAACACATGGGGTATGTAGATCGGCTTTAAATTGTTTGGGTGTTTTTTTCCCATCGGGGGGAAAAATTGTTAGGGTTTGCACAAAATCTTATGATTGATCAGGTGACCGGAAACAATTTTTGGGCCTAATTTTAGGGTTCTTTATGTCTATATTTAAAATAATGCAACAAGAAGTTACTGTTTCTCAATCTGATGATTATGCATATGCTTATTTTTATTGACATGCTTATGACAATGCTTGCAGCAGTAGCAGCAAGACTGAAACCCAGGGAAGAAAGCATATTAAATGTCTAACTTCTACAGATCATTGGTGATGCTGACCTAATAATAGCAACAAAATAGTGAGGAGAAAATATACAGCATCATTAAGCAATATGCTTAAACATGATAAACTTTTAATTCCTTTGCACACCATACTTTTCTTTCTGCACACAGATATCCTTAAAACCACCAGATGACAGAAATTGAGGTAATGTACTTTGTCTACCAGCATGATGTCTCTCTGGATAGATCACAAACTTGATGTGGTCAGACAACTTTTGTCTTCAGCACCCCACAAGCTATGCTGCCAGAAGCAAGCATATTTATACAAGTTTTCTGGTGTGACTATCACTCTTGTCAGTGTTGACATGTTGTCCACTAACGTAAAGCATGAAGTCTTGTGGAGCTGGTGTCACTTTAAGGACAAGAACACAATTTATTTTCATGCACACATCACCCAACAAATACTGTTGATAATTCTGCTGTTGTTATGCTGAATTTACATCAACTCATTTAAGATTTTTAATTTAAAATACTGGAAAATGTACAAAATATTCATGCTGAATGTTAATATACAACTTTTGGCCAGCTTGTTAGTACAGACTGCAAATACTGACAATCCCAACACCTAATGCTATTCATAAACGCTACTATCATCTGATCAGCCAAGTTCAAATGTTTTATCTGAACCAATGACTCAAGAGAATGGAAACTGCAATTGAAAGTGTCACTACTGCTGTTGCAAACGTGAGGACACTAGTCAAATCGGTATTTTGATCTCAGCAGGGTGATGGTGTTAGTCTGTTACCAACACAATAAAACAGTGTGACCTGATGAAAACTGTGCAGGATATTCAGCGCACATTATAAAACTAAAATGACTCATGAAACACTGGTGCAACGTACACTTATTAAGTTATTTTTAATCTTTATGTACTATTATGTACAACTACTGACTACATACTAACAATAACATTGATTGTACTGCTACTGACGCTGCAGCTGCGGAAATTATTCCGCAGGTGCTGAAGGGGCGTTGTCGTTTTAGCAGAAATACTAGCTTTGCTATCACGCACGCTCTTTTCGTGTCTACTGTTTTGGATATAGTTTTGAAGAAAACGTTATTGCGCATAAACTTTATAATTGCGCGCTTTCCATTAACATTCTAGACCGTCATGTGCAGAAGTTTGGACGCAGACTACTCTAAACACCTTACAACAATTCGAGGTGATTGCAGTCACAGTGGCTTCCCTTTCCCGTATGCAATTTCTTTCAATGTCATATCTATAGCTATTATAGCGATATCCCCTTCTAAGAGATGTTCAACCTGATGTACGCACCTTTCTTTTCGATGGTGGCCTGCCTCTCCTTTTGACACTGCCGGCGTCCGACGAAGAATCTTCTTTGTCCGCGCTTGGGGAGGCGGACACTACCCGCTTTGCTTTGGGGGACGATTCTGAGATTTTGACGGGCGAACGGCTGCGGCGCGGCTGCGGAGACGGGATAACCCGTTTGCCGACAAAATACCTGTCGCATATTTTGCGCAGAGTTTGTCTCTCAACTTCTCGTATTAGCGCTTCGAACATAGCATCTCCTGCGAGCTGACAGTTCGCGTCACCTGGCAAGGATTTTAGATGCTGCTCAATCTCTTCTTTGGTAGCTCCTCCGATCTCTTCTGTACTGGCACTGTCTCCGCCACCGATTGAATGGTTGCCATCTGCGGGTCTGGCCCGAGTCTCAATGGCATCTATGGCACCTTGTATCTTCGACACGAGGACGTCGGAGTTGATTATTTGTCCAGCCACGTGTCCTTTCTTCCACCTTGCTGCGTCGCGATAGCTGATACTTCCTTTGTATTCCACTTTGATAATAATTCCCATATCCATCAGGTTTTCGATGCAGCGCGTCGTGTCCGCGAAGTTGAAACTGTGCCTTTTCTTCAGCATGTTGCAGATTCGGTGAAGATCGGGTCTCGCTTTCCGGCCTCGAAGATGTTCGATTGCTTGCAAGATAAAACGTTTGGGATTTGTAGAAGACATGGTGAAATCTTTCTTGCATCAAACGCTGGTTCTCTTTCAAGAATTTTCATTCAAAGCGCACGGACGGCTTCACGAGGTTTCTGGTCGCAAATATAAGCCAGAGCGCATGCGTAGTGACCCAGCGAAGTGCACTCTGGGAGGCGGCCAGTACTACTTTGTGTTGACATCTGCTTCATCAACCAATCAGCAAAATCGAAAGCAAACCGCGTGCTAGCCTCCGAACTACGTTTGCACACGAAGAGTAGCGAAAACGAAAACTTTGCGGATGTCGTCTGCTGATTTTAACACATTGGAGGACCATGCTTTCGTTCGTTTCGATCTTGTCTTTTCTCTCTCTCACAGAGAGGGGGAAAAAAAGTTAGAGAACTGAGTCTGAGTGACTTAATTCTGTTGATTAGTTGGGAGGAAACTACGGATTTTCTTAACGTCAAGCAATGGGAAGGAACTGCGATCAAATTCTATCCGCGATAAAGCGTAAATAAAAGAAGCGGAGGGTGCCATGACCCTATTCACAAAGCCGTGAAATTATTCTGTGAAACACATTTCCATCCAGATTCTTACGTGGATTTAAAATAAAATTTTAAAGATGACGTCGATTGTTGGGGACGTGCATATCATGTGGAAAGTGAGAGGTTTTTTTTAAACGACCGCAAGCAAAACGGTCCACCGATTGGAGTCCTGTATTGAAACCACAGATTCATCCGCGAGGCAAAAAAGCCCGCGTGCTGGTAGAATTTATAAAAGAAAAGAGAAAAGTACATGCAGTCAGAATATGTCATGTCAGACTTTTGGGGAAAATTTGAGCGAATGGTATTATTTAACCTGTAGTTTCATGATGAAGCGTTGCCAGCTCCGAATGTGTGTGATAGGTCCCGTTTAGGGCTGTCTGCTGCAGTAGCAGACGATCGAGTCTGATGCTCTGACGTGCTGACGTGCGTGCAGGCACGTTGCGCGATCCTGATGTACGCGTGCTTGTGAAGGAGCGGACGCGTATATTTGAAGAAGCTTGAGTGCATCATGCGAGAAAAGGAGAAAAAAAATTAGAGAATACTCCCTTACAGGAAAGAGACATGCACACAGAAAGCCAGTTCCATTGCAGTCACAACATCGAAAGTCAAATGAAAACGGTTTGAAACTATACATGCAATTCGACATTGTGAAACAAAAATACAGTCGAATAGTACTTGAAAGTCTTTTCGCTTCTGCAAGCTGTTGGGTTAGATTTGCTTACCACCATATATTTTGTAAAATTTAAGGCAGACCGAAAAGAACAGCTCGCACTCTGGCTGTCTTCCTGTTATATAACAGTGATCTGATTTAGCCTTGATTCGGCACCATTGGCACGGAACATAGCTGGTTTAAGTCTCCCCCCCCAAAAAAAAAGGTTGGGGGGGGGGGATAATACAAAGGGATGGAGAATTTCAAAAATTTGCAATAGCTCTACGGGCTATAAGTAACTTTTAAACTTATCCCTCACTGGATGTCCAGTTTGGGAACCCCTCTCCTCCACTCCCTTCTGTATGGCAGTCTCTCTCGATCGGTATCTCGATGTGCATGCAGCAGTCGGGGAAAAAATCGATGGCCCGACAGGTTGTTAATGATTTTTAATGGCCCGGAAAATTATATGGTGGCCATATCATCCTCCCGGCCACTGTATTTCTCCATAATGTATATATATATAATGAAACTATCCCAAGACATTCCTCCCCTCCCACCCTATAGTCCACCGTCCTGATATGCACACAGTTAGTGGCGGGACGTTAAAGCAGCCAGTAACCAACCAATCAACCAAACAAGACATTATATCAAGTTGGTTTCAAGACTCGCATGGAAGATCTTCCGAGAAAATATCTCTCTTGACAGTTTAATACGGCGCGAAATCTGCGCACAAATTTTAACCTAAATGAGCGCGGTATTTGTAAAAATGTCGAAATAGTCTGGTTACCAACTTTTTGGGACAAGCTCAGACACACGAGATCTACACACCACAAGGGGACATAACACACCGTGTGCACAGTCCTGTCAAGCAGACCGTTCAGTGGACACACGTCGAACAATGGGTCCGGGATCAGGACAAAAATATTCGGTTTTTGTAGCGCCGGGACGTCGTTTAAAGTAACTTCAAAAAAATCGCGTTTTGTGGTGCTGTTTCTAGCTGTACACACTGTATTTTATCAGCCGGCTCGTGCTGTATCCTGCGGGGCTTGTCCGGAAAAGTATACACCTGTCAGTATTAGCAGCTCCTTTGACTGAGAATAAATATCTAGTGTCACTGTGACCTGAAAGCCACGTACATCGAATCTGATCCTAATCTACGAAAAGGAAAAAAAGAAGTTACAGACTTTAGACGTGCACTATGAATCAGTTTTCTACACCAAAGAGGAGGTGGGGGGGGGGAAGGGGTATGATTTTGGCGTTCGTACACGGTCCCGATGCTTTCGGTTGGTTGGCAGGGTATAGTCTCGACCGGTGCTGATCTGCTATTTTGGTTGCTATTTTGGCTAGTCCTACTATCTGCAACAAATTACGACTTAATTTTGACTAGGGACACTTAAAATTGTTTAGATTTGTGCACACACGCAGAGTTTTGCTCCAGTCTCCGTCAGCTGTCGAACAGGGAGGATAAAGGGCGAGAAAGAGTATTTATTTCTCCGTTGAAATAAGATGAAATATTAAGTTGATGCAGGCTTGGTCACACTGTGTGAGACCTGCGTTATACAGTGTGTATATTCTTTCTCATCAGTCACCACGGGTACACAGCACACAGCCGAACATTGGCATTTACGCTAGATACGGACATCTCTTTGCGCCGCAATGAGGTCGGCAGTCAGCTGAAAGCCGGCCAAACAGTACGCAGTTGCAATTGTCCAGTGCCTGGGCGTTCGTTTTGCATATACAAACGGCTTATATGGCGCCTGTTCACTTAGAGTGACTTATTATTAAGGGTTATAGGTCATACGTACCCAAATTAGAATATGATCAGTTTAGCCGGGGAGCGAGCTGTTTATATAAATAAATAAAATAAATGTGTGCGTGCGTGTGCGTGCGCGCGCGCGCGTGTGTGTACACACTGGCCTAAGTCATCTTTTATATATTTATATGGGGACCAGTAGGCTTCATTGTTTTTTCCTCTTAGCTTCTTTCTTTTCTTTTTTATTTACATGTAAATGCTCGACGATAGACTCTAATTGATGCCTGGAAGCAGCGACGAATATGTAATTTCAAACTTTTTTTCCCAGCAGAGCGGGCCTAGAGTTTTAGTTCTTTATGGCACACGTACTGCCACGGTGATCCTCCAAGCTGATTTCTTGTCACGCAGAAACTAGAACAGCACACGCACACACACGATAGCAAATTAAACCACCAACTTCATCCCGGCCCCACCCCCCAGAACACAACTCGAAACAAAAATGAAAATAGATGAAAACAACCAGCCTGAAAACCCTTAGGACCAAAGTTTACAAAACTGTTCAGGTGCACGCGACGCATGAATTCGTCGTTCGTTCCCCAAAGCTCCTTTCTTTCCTTCCCTTCTTTTTGCTCTCCTCCTTTTTTTCCTCCCCCCACCCAGGCCGCCTGGGTGGCCTAGGCGTCCGCTTCCGAGCGGGAGGTCGGTAGTTCGCACCCCGGCCGAGTCATACCCAGGACTTAAAAATCTAGTAGCTGCCCTGCCAGACGCCTGGCACTACAGGGAACAGTACTAGGACTGGTTGGCCCGGTGTCAGTATAATGTGACTGGGACTGAGGCCTGTGTTACGACAGCAGTCCCAGTGTGGCAGCACAAGCAACACAGTCCCGATAAGATATGCAGCTTGCGACTGGAAGTCGAACAACCTCCTCCACCCCAGCAGTCCTCTAGTAAACGTATTAGTGCCGTATATACGCCTGCCAAGCTACACCAAGCACTATTAATTAAACCAGCGGAAGCCATATCATATATATATATAATCCTAAGAGATAATGTTAAGAAGTGAACTGACTGAGCGTTCATGTCTGACCTTCCGGCCCTATTAGCGGTCGTAAATGTCGATTGGACTGTGTATTATTTTTTTTAACGTGAACCCCTTTATGCATCAAATTACCATGCAACGCAGACCTTGTCCCTGCTTACGCATATGTTATGATCCGTTCCTGACTCTTACGCTACGCATTTCACAGAGTCCAGAATAATAGTTATCCTCACGGCTACCGATTTTATCTCGCAAATAATATTGTACTTTTAGTTATAAATGCTTTGCTATATGACACAATCCTTTATGAAAGTGGTAGAGAGGTTTTTAAAAAAATCTTTTAAGTAATGAAAGATTAAAGATAGCAACAACAGAATAGCAATCTAAACACATTACGTAATAAGATCCGTCTAGCCGTGTTGTCTGAACCAACTTCGCAGTATCGTTATCCCATTAGTGCTAAGGCCTAGTGCCAACAAAACCTGTTTAGACCGCCCGCACCAGCTATAAAGCGCTGTATGTGCATTTAACTATATGAATAGGAATATTAAGTCCTGCTAATCCATCCTCGACTAAGTTTCTCAGATCAGTGATATGTCAACTGCTAGCACGTATATTAATATCAGTTTGCTTTAAGGTCTCCTGTCCGTGGGATCATCGCAGTTTGTTCCCAAGATCAGTAGTCAGCAAAGGCATTCGTTTCGGTCTCTGGGCGCCTTCGTTGATAGGTGAAAGAAAAATGTGCCCATTTATAGTACGTACGTTGTATTGACTGGAAAACCAGAACATCCACGCAGAATTATTATATATACGGATGATTTAGTCTAACACCTAATTAAATTAATTAAAACCTTTAGTTTCGAGCAAAATGGTGTATGCATTTGACTTACAAATTGCATATGACTTACACAATGCATTTGACTTACAAAATACTCTTATAATATATAGGCCTACCTATCGGTATAAGAGTATTTTCTGCAGTAATTAAAATTATAAATTAGGCAAAGATGAGTGCTTTCTTGTCTCTTTTAAACAATGTTTTATGGAGGGACATAATGCCAGTAAACTGCTCCATGTTTTAATCTGCGTGAGTTTTTAATCTGAAGAGGCATTTCGCATGTGTTGTGCCAATGAAAAAGAGCTGTGTAAGACTTTTCTTTTGCCGATCTAATATTTTTCACATGCCGTCTCATGTCCAAATAAGATTGCAGGTTTAAAAAAAATATGTATTAAGCCACGTGCAGGATACACATGTGGTAAATGCAGTGCGGAAAGCTTACGCAAAGCAGGTAACACAGACTTCGTCTCACGCGCTTCGAATCGCCACGCTGTTTCGCACAGCGAGCCAGCCGGCTCGTATCCCATAATGCACTATTGAGCGCTACGCACATGCGCAGTGGCTGCGCTCCGTGTCCTGGGTCGCGCAGGCAAAGCGACAAGCTGCAAGTTTGTGTGGTCACTTTCGGCCCAGACACAACCGCTCCCATGTCAAGGAAAGCCAGAGTACAGGGTTCCCTGGAGGGCCACAATGTCTCACCCCCGCTGTGCTGAATGGATACTGGAAACCATCGATCAGCTGCGCCAACGTAAAGCCAGACCTGACCTACAACGTATCTGCCACATGGTAAAGCGCCGATTCGGCTTGAGTTTTCGCGAAACGGAAGCCAATATAGAAAAACTAGTCGATTCGGAAACCGTCATCAAAGTCGATTACAAAGGCAGCACCAGTTACAGAAACGCTGCCAAGTGGAGGAAAACCCACCTAGAAGGCGTTGTTTTGAATTCGACAGCTGCTAGGAAAAAACTACTGGAGGCACTGAAAAGTCTTAGCTGCGCAGCAGACGATAGCCTCGCGACTGGCAACAAAAAGGCTGGAAAAGGCGTGACCGTAGAAGAAATATCGAGTTGGTTGGAGGAGAACTTTGAAGGTTTTCATGAGCTGAAAACGCCTGTGGCAAGCATACTGCAGCGAGAAACTGAGTCTGGACGAGTAGAGAAATTACCGGACGGGTCGTACGTGATTGTGGAAAAGCAAACAGAAAACATGAAAACTGCCAAAACTTCCAGTTCCACCCCCCACTCAGGTGCCAGCGGTCTCCACAGGAGTTCCTCGATGCCTGCAAAACGTGGCAGGCCTCCGAAAAACAAAAAGGTTTGTATATATTTATTCAGGACACTAAATAGAGATATGCAAACGTGTAAACATAAAATTATAAGTTTTGCCGAAGGCATTTTCTTAGATATTTTATCATCCCTACGGATACTCGTTCGCTTTGAAGTATGTTATTATAGTTTTTGAAGCATGAGAATTTGTTAAAATATACTCGCATTTGTAACTATCAGATCTCTCCATAAATTCAGACATTCGTTTAGAATTTATATCCCGTAGGTTTGAACTGTTATCCATACTGTCACTTCCATTTCATGTTCGTTTCAAGGTATTATATGACTCATAATGCTTCTATAAACGTCTCTTAACTCACTCTGCATTCCTTTCAATCCCCCTCCTCTCCAACTTATCACCTGATTCAGATGTTGCACAAAGGCCCTGGTCATTATGCTTGTGGTTTTTAGTGGAAAAAACCAGCGTAGGAAGGAAGTTGCCGCAATCCAGTAGATATCGTCTGTAGTTGCATGGGGAGAGGTGCGGCTTGCCGACTGGCTTAAAAACATAGTGCGTGCGGTTCCTGTTTGGCACAATCTTTACAACAATAGGGTTAATAATGTACGTGACAGAGCGAGGTCTTTCTCGCTACCCCCACCCCTCCAAAAGGCCCTCAGGTTAAACTTTCCTAAAACACTAAACAACTTGCGTATGACCCTCAGTGTTGGCAAAATGCTTTTCTTTATGGTAGACTCGGGTTGTTACGACGTTTGATTCAACCTGAGAGGCGCTACCCTCAAGCTGTGAACTCCTCCTTTCACCCCAGAAAAGCGTGACAGATATAACTTTGCTAGCATTACGGCATGCGCTGTCAGTGGGGTCAGGAAATGGTGTACACATACCCACTGAGTATCTTACAGAGCTGGACGTAGCTTACTTACATTGGAACGTCTTCTGCCTGACAGATCCACCCAGTAATGAACTGTAAGCTATTGAGGAGAAAGGCTGCACATGCGCTGCCAGAGTCCCTGCCACTGTATTTAGCTCATCCCGACTCATTTATTTCACCTCATAATGTTTTTCGACGCCAGCCTTATTATTATTATTATTATTATTGTTGTTGTTGTTGTTGTTGTTGTTATTAAATCTTCTCTAGACGACACAGTGGTGTACAGTCAAGGTTTGATTATAAGTTGATTTGTTTGTTGTAAAGAGCGACGCCTGCCGGTTGTTCGGGTTTGCGATTGCCGTAGCTGTCAAATTGGTGTTTGCATCTGTGACCTACATGTGGCGTCAGTCGTTCATTTTGTCACCACATTGTAATGGTTAGAACTAGTTAATCTGGTGGAAATATCCTAAGAAGTCTTAGGAGTACAGTTTTAGCCGTACTGTTTATGAAAGCCAGGCATATGATTTGGCGATCTAGTGTCTGTCTGTCTGCCTGCCAGTAGTCTTTCTTTGTTGCTTTTGCTAGCGTAGACATCCACGGGCGCGCATGAGCGCATACAGATATATATATATAGAGAGAGAAAGATTGGGTGAGGGGAGAGAAGCAACTTCAAGGCACGAACTCGCAATGAAAAGTTTGTGTCAGTGTGCTTCCTGCTTTAATTTTTTAAAATTCGTGACTGCAAAAAAAAGCCTTCAGATTCCGTTAGAAAAGGTTTTGCATATCGCAAATGTGACTTTAAACAAAAACCCGTGCATGTCATGGAATTTTCCTAAACGGAAGTCTCTTCTTGCAATGGCAACAGGATACATTTAGTAGACCAAAGCTGGCATTGCATACGTGAAGCCAGAGAGAGACTGGGTTCCGGATCATCGCTTAGTGTAACGGATACATGAACACAACGTGGCTGTGATTTTGAATTTGAAGTCTCACGGTGGCGCCCAGTCAGTCAGACTGCCATTTTTATGTGAAAACGGATCACCCTGGTAGTGACAAACCAACCAGTCTACTTTGTCAGGGAAACTTAATGTAGAACAGATGCAAACATGCCATATGACTAGGATCTTTAAGAGAATTTCATTGGTATTGGTCAGTCCAGACAGAAGATATATAGGAGGCCACAGAGTTCAAGAATATTTGTTGTGGGTTTGTGAAGTGAGGAAGGGAAACCACAGATGAGTGGGCTTTGTTTTGCAGATGACAGACGCGGATATTCACGCAAAAATAAAAGCAAAAGCAGTAAATCTTGCCGTGCTAACTAATCAATCCTTGTTCATTCAAACAACATGAAGTGCTTCCGCCCCTCGCCCCACCCCCTAAAGATCTCGTGCATATAGTAAGATGGCCACAGCCGACCTCGCACCACGCCCTCTGCCTGACAGCATTTGAGACGCACGCAAATCAGCGCGTGCGCAGAAGCACGTAGACACGCACTGGCGTCTTTAATTTGGTCTAACTCGTTGTTTGTTGTCTGTAATAGATTTTTTTTTTTACAAATTTAATCCGAATATTCCTTCGACATTTTATGGAGAGCAGTTTGTTTAAAGCACAGCAGGTAACCTGTGTGTATATGACCGAACGAAAATCTAACATGGAGATTCCATTTTCTGTTGACGAACTTAGAGGAATGCACATGTTGCCTATCCGTGTCCATGTGGCGCACAGGAGGTGTGTTGTTGCTGTCGCAATTATTGGCTGCAAGATTCCTTGCGTACCCGTGCGCTGGTCCACTAGTGGCGAATTTTACGGACGCGAGGAATGCGAGTGACGTTACTGCCGAGCGTTGCTAGCGTGGCTTACTTGTCCTCTGTGGTGGTTTCTGCGACCACGTGTCAAGCTGCAGGGAACCGAGTTCTAAAGACGCGAGGACCGCGAGCGAGGGGAGGTAGCGACGTTCGATCTCCTTATCCCAGGCAACGATGGGATCTTTGATTTTTCTTCGTTCACGATTTTTGCTGTCAATAGAAACTCGCCTCTGCCTTGTCACAAACCGTACGTGGAGGTGAAAGAAACAATTCCTTTCGTGTCTTACGAACATTCTCAGATGAGATCTCTGTACCGAGTAGTGCCATGCAGTTGGGGGGGGGGGGAGGTGCCGGATGTAGGAGACTGAAAATGCGAGCAGCGCCCTCCTTCCTCGCCGGGCAGTGTGCACCGCCGGTCTCACCTGTCTGCTAAAATCACATAGTATAATAACATCGGACTGTTGGTCATTGTGGAAAGCATTCATCCGGGTCCAGCTACTGATTATGATATTTCAGTAAACGGATACATTTTTTTCTGGAGTTTCAGCATGCTCAGCGTGTGCCTAATGTAAGCGAGTGTTGCACACTTTTATAAACAAGAACAGCAAAATCCATGGACTTGTACCTCAGCCTTGTTGCTACTGAGAGGTTAAAATTAATATTTACAGTGCGCGGTGAACGTGTATAGCATAGGTCGGCTAGAAAAATGGAGGTGTCTGCAAACAAAGTAAATCCTGGTGGACTGCGAGCACGCCAGCGTGAAAAACGATGCTCCCATATATGTTGCCTACATCTTCATTTTATTCGTGTCCCAGATGGTGCTGTGTGCAAGCGGGGCCACAATATATCTGTGAGTTTGAAATCAGCGATATGCCAGTGGGTTTGGAGTCGGTGTGTTAATGTCCCCGGGAGAAATCGGTGTACTGTTTGCGTCAGGTTTACATAACAGTGATAGTTTGATGGCTTTTTTTTATAAAAAAAGTATGATTGTTATCTGGATGGATTGGCTGGACGAATTTTATGGGAAATATTTGTTTATTTATCTGGAGGCTTATTGACTAGCCTTGACGTCACTGGGTAGGGCTTAAGTTGCTTGCAAAGCTTTATAAATTGCGAGGATGCCCCTTGTGCGCGCAGTGTTTAAAAAACTCTCGCAGTGGGTAACGAGAGAATCGATTTTGTTTGGAAAACTTGATTTGCAAAAGAGGAGGTCACACTGTCGCACACAGCCTGACGTAGACTTCCAAAGAACTGGGGTTTCATTCTCAGATAGAGGTGTTGTCGTATACAACAGTCCGCAGTGTGCACTCACTGCGTCCTTCCCCCTTGGCCGATCAGAGCTGATAACGCACAACGAACGACATTTTTTTACAGTTAGATTTCAGACCATCAGTCGACATATTGCCTTGCATGCTGGGATATGGGGTATCTGCGCAACAAATAAACACCTTATCAAATTACGTATTCATCGAAAATCGACTGCAGTAGTGTGGTAGATGTGGATAGGCGTAGAACAGACTTGCCTGCAGTCAGCCTAACACTGTGTGATCTTGTTTTCAGGGGTGGGCAGATAATCTTCCTTGTTACTTTTCTTAAGGCCTCATTTAACCAGGCTAATGTAGATCCTGGTTCGCCGACGTGACCACACATATGCACATGTATTCACATGGCCACGTTCGGCGAACTAGGACGAACATTCGTCTGGATAAAAGAGGTCTTTAGGCGAAATAGAAGTCCCTCGGGGCGTGTAAATATATGCATGTTCTCTGGTTCCGCCAAGATCTTGAAGAGCCACAAACGATGGAGAGGCGAGGGTTACTATTATTAACTGATTATAGTTGTATTTCCGCCAGTTGACATGACGTAACGCGATTGTAGTGTACAGTCGTCGTCTTCCACCAGGATGTCTGACCTGTGAACTCCGCAGTATTACATCGCTGGTAGGCGGACTGAGGTCGCAGATCGAAAGTGGACAGCCGACGGCGGACATGCAAAGAGGGGGAGTGAAAGAAGAAAGACGCGTTGCCTGGCTGCGAGACACGTTGTCTGATGCCACACGAGGCGTTGAAGTTGCAGACCCTCGAATCACGTGGGCGTCGAATAGGACCGCTTGTTTGTAATTTTAGAGGGACAGTGCTTCCACCTTGCGATAATTTCGCATTATGGCTGAATACGGTCTTATTTTGATTTGGTAAACTGTGCACTGAAGGAACCACCAGACTGAAAGCTGCACTAAGATGCCCAGTGCATACAGGCAGCTTAATGTTCGGGGAATGGCCGAATGGAACCTCCAGAAATAATCCTTAGCCACTCCTGGATTCGAACAAGCTATAGTCTGCATGTCTACCTGCAGTGCTGTCCATTCCCCTTAGGGACTGCTCCTTGGCTAGTGGGTAGGTTTCGTCCGTTTCGAATACCTCCGGCTCTATGTGAAACGGATCGTGTGACATATTATCTTTATAGACACGAACAAACGCGAGTGGAGCGAGGCCGTCAGAGGTGACAGTGAAGTCAAAGGTCATGGTGAACGGTACATGTTGCCTGTGCCATGAAATTTCGGCACCACCACAATAACTTTTCTGTGCGTTTCCTCATCTGTACCCAAACGCATATTTCCAAGCATGTGGATCCCGGCTGGGCTTATTGCTGAACAGCAATCAGTTATAGGAAAAAAATTACCCATCTGAAACTGCACTTGATAATGGTCAGTCTAAAAGTTAATCGCTTAGCGACAGGAGAGTCTTGGCAAATAAGCTTTATGTGCGTGCGTGCATGCGCACTCATTTCCAGTGTTCTGCAGCAGTGAAAAAAAACGCTTGGCAGTTGCGTGACAATACGTAGCAGAGGAATAGATCACTGGTGCTGGTTTTGTGAGTAGAAAATAGTGAGTAGAAGGATGTGACAAGGAAGCAATGCATTCACGAACATGAATAGGGTATTTAACAACAAGATTATCAAGATAAAAATGTCATGTTTGAAAATGTGAATCAATGTGCAGATTAAGATTTTGTGCGGATCTTAACTGATTGTAATGTTCCATTTTCAAAATAAACTGTGGGTAGACTTGAACTAGAGAGAACATTTTGACGGTGGATGTTTCTTCATGAAAGTAGGGTCAGATTCCACGAATAACCATTAGCCTGACGTTTTCGCTGCTGCTGCTAGTGCTAGCTTGTTGCTCGTCGCTAGGGGAGGGGAGTGGTGTCGTTTGGTACAGGGAATAAATTTTATGGTTTTGCTCCTCACTGACGTCGCTGCACTCTTGTTTTTGGGCCGCTTACGATTTGAAATCTAAAAGCCTTTTCACAAGCCAGTTGTGACTCACTGGGCCGCACTTTGCGAGGACTTCTCGTTCACAGAGAAGGCAGCAGATTGGTCTCTGTTTTCGCCTGTAAAACTTTTCTAGTCTCTCTCTCATGGCCGCCGCGGTTCTTTCGGTCTCTTCTCTGAGACTAGATTTCATGCACGTGGACTCACCTTTACCCATATCCTACCTGGCTGTGTGTAGGTGCGCTTGGATGCATGTGTGTGCGTATGTCTGAAACAGAAATGGAGAGATTGAACGTTCATTTTTAAATTTCAGCCCATCCATCCTCTTTTTTAAAAAAAAATTCTAATAGAATTGAACAAATTTATTCACAGCTTCTCATTCTGTCAAGATATCTTTAACATGTGTGCTGTTAGCTGCCAGCGAGTTGCGAGTTACATTGACGAGGTGGAGAAACAAACAAAATGTGTGTGGAGGGGCGACGGGGAGGTGATTTAACTATCAAGTCACGTGACCGTTTGGATGGGATAACACTTCAGTGTCCATGGTTACAACACTTATTAGGCTATTCTTCCTCTTTCCTGTTTCCTGTCCTTTCGCGAAAAGGCACGTAAAATATTCAGAGGGAGCGAGGATAAATGCCACTCTTAATTACAAGACAATACTCGGCGACTTTCTTGTGGCACCAGCGAGATTAGTTGGCAACGACCCTGCATTTTGCTGGTGCAGTTAATCTATTCCTGTAGCACATTTTGTCGAGTAGTCGTAATTAAGCATAGCTCTTACAAGCCGTTTCGTGGTCGAAAAGACAGATGTTTTAGATCACACGACGCACGAGCAAAACTAACCAGTAGCCAGTAATTGGTGTCTTTTCTGACACTACGTGTACTTCACGGGAGTCTGGAGCAGCAGGGATTTTCTCTGTGGATGCAAACACACACTGGGGAAGAAGACAGAGGAAGATCGCTGACTCATATTCAAGTTGCACACACCCACAAGACGTACATAATTCAACACATAAAGAGGATACATTCACGCAACCACGCGTATTCATTTTTCTTTCGGTATCTGTATGTCGGAATCGTAGTCTATTCAGCGTTTTATTTGCAGTTCACAGCCTGTGATGAGAACCTCCGCTGCTTGTCCTTGCAGTACGCCTTGCGTGTCCGACTGTTGAACTCGTCCATGTTTCAGGATCGCTCACTGGTTACTGCATTATCCCCTTTTTTTTTAAAGTCTCGGCTACTCTTTTTTCTCTCTCCATGCGGGCATGCGGGCCTGCGTGCACGCGTATGTCAGGATCAGTTGAGTACGTACGTGTACAAGTTATAAATTGGGCAAGTTCATTAAGGAGAAGAGGGAAAACAAACAAGAAGGTATATACATGTATCTACGTCTCGCAAAGATCACACCCCACCCGAGGTGTGCGGGCCTGGCATTTGGGAGAAGGTAGGGACAGAGGGACTCCTGACATGCACCTCGCCTTATACCGTAGCATTGCCTAATCGACAGGTCGATACTATTGATTTTTTTCTTCGCAGCAGGGAGTCGTCGCCGCGCCGGTGCAACTCGCGCGACAACTGCAGCAGCTGGGAGTGGCACGACTGCTGCAGCACGGGCACGACAGCGACCCGCGTTGCATCAAAAAGCTGCGTAGCTAGCTGGTTTTGAGTCGGAGCTGCCGCACCGGTGGGGCACAGTGAAGGGCTCGTGGTAGGTAGGGGTTTAGCGACGCTCTAGCTGAAGAGGGCGTTTAGGTTTCTGTATAGGTGTGACGACTCTCGCCTCCTTCGGTCGCCTCCGAAGCAGACGTGAATCCTTACATCAAAACAAACTGCGATACGTCACGTCAGACCATAGCTTGATTTTTTTTTTTAGGAGGAAGGGGGTGGTTTCGTGTTTGTTTTTGTTTGTGCGGCGACCGACTTTGCATGGTGGTTAGGCGATCGTGGGCGCGATGACAATAACAGACTTTGAAAGGGATAGCCTGGTGATAGAAGGTTGATACAGGAACAAGCCTGAAAACCTAGCTGGTGGATTTCATTTATTTATTCATTTTTTTTACACGGGGTAAATGTCACGGAAACTTGCAGTGTTTTGCAGGCAACCAGCTATTTGTCATGCGCAGCCACGCCGCGTCTTCAATCACCGGCGCATCGCGTCCCCCCCTCCCCGCCACCGCAGCACTAAGTGCATGGAGCACCGTTGTCACAGTCGAGCAGACTACATTATCCATCTGACTGCTCGCTGCTTCCTTTGCTGTAGATTAAAAAAGAAAAGAAAACCGATACAAATGGAAAAAACGGTCATTTCTAGAGAATGACGTGACCGTGTGGTACCCTACCCCCCCACCCTCTTTGCCGCTTCGCTTGGCGGCCATGTTGATGGGCGAGGGGAGGGGTAATTGTGAAGGCAGGGAGAGAACTGAATGGAGCGGGGTACAACGCTGAAACTGACTCATCTGCACTCGGCAGACCGGGCTGTTATCCAGAGAGTGAATTTCGGAATTTAGAGCAGTGGGTTATCGTGTCGGAAGTAGCACAGCGCTCGAGGAATCTTCGCTAAATAGTCCACCCTGTGGTCACGAAGGGCTCGGAGTTGGAGGGAATTTTGCAGATCGTCATGCCCAGGGTGCAGAAGCAGACAAACCCGTGATGCCAGCTTATGCTGCAGGCGCAACTGGCCACCATTGTACAAAGGGCCGGGGGTGTATGGCGTCACGCGCACTTCCTGGCAGCGGTCATTCGATAGATCAGATCACGTCATGCGTAGATAAATGCAACGACGAATCTTGTCAATGCCTCGTTACATTAGTCGCTGCTAAATTAAGTTGATCACGGTGAAAGATGGTTTATTTTTGAAGCTCACCCATGAAAATTGAGAAGGAAGTTTGGGAAGGAGAAGGTGGCTAGCAGTTAATTAAGAGATTGTCGGTTTGGCTCGTTGGAGAAGGCGTTTAAATTGGGACAGTCGTTTAGCGCAAGTGTCGTCGTTCCGGAAGATGTTAAGGTCACGCAACAACTTTTTTTCTCTCTCACCCTAGAAACTAAAGAAGAGCGTCGGCTGCGAGCCAGAGACCCTGGAGATGGAGCGTCGTGCTAGCGTGCTGCCAGACCAGCGGTGCGACTTCTGTCATCAGACGGCCATGCACAACACGAAAGGCATTTTTGAACCGCTGCTGGTCTGCAAAGACTGCACGGCCAGAGGTGGGGGACTTGCCACGCTTTTTGGGGGGGGGGGTGGACCTGCACTGAACTAGGTTCAGCCTCATTTTTTGGGTTGCGTTGCTTAAATTCAGTGTTGCCACATGCCCTCCTGCTCATCAAAGCTGTTATGTAAGGCATGTTCACCCGTTATATATTTGTCCACTTTTTGTGTACGGGAAGATATGACTAATAAGAATATTTAAGAGCCAAGGCTTGGGTGTATGAGTGTCTCGTAGATCTTCCGTCATTGGGGTCGCAAGACCATGCTTTTCCACTGTGTAGTTTAGGTCCATCATTATTTGAAGAGAGTGGATATGAACGCCCATGTGACCTGGCCCAGCGTCTTGAGTGCATGCACATGCTTTCAGATGAAAACGTGTAGACATTATTTTGGTAATGAAGGTGCAAAACCTTACCTAGATCACTGTCACTGCAGCTTTAAGAGAGCTGCCTGGGATGACGTAGCAAAACTCTTGGATGATCACTGAAATGTTTTTGTCTGTGAGAGCATTAATGTTAATTTGAAACCGGTGCTGTAAAAAAATTGAGGGAGGCATTGGCATCTAGCTTGGACGTCTTATTTTGGGGGGGGAGGTGGCCTGCATGCCTGCATGTGCAGTTTTTAATATATTTAAAAACGTGGTGACAAAGGGCTTGTTTTTGCAGCTCACCCATCTTGCATGGATTACTCTGAGGAGCTGAGCGTGCGAGCTAGGAAAGGGCCATGGCAGTGCATTGACTGCAAGACATGCTACATATGTCAAGATGCTGGGGACCCTGTGAGTGTCGCCTGAATATAGAGGCTTTCCCTGGGATTCTATAATTTTTTCTTAGAAAGTTTGAATTTCCACTGTCACCTCTTTTTTTAATTTGTATTTTTTTCTGTTGGTGGGGGGGGGGGCACCCACTAAAGCAAGACGTTTTCTAACTTAAGAAAATTCCTGTGCATCTGTATCACTTTGCTAGCAAATGTTTGTTTTGGGGATATGTTAAGGTATATGAATCAGACAGCCACCATAGGATTTTAAAATGCAGATAAGGAGCTGCATAACAGCTGTATCACTGCTCTTTACAGCTGGGGCAGAATAACACCATGTGTTCTAATTTTTGTTAATGCAGAAGATGCTCATTGTGCAATTTTTTTACCCCTCCCCCCACCCCTCTTGATGTGTTATTGTAGTCAACAGCATCATCGGAATTTTGCGCCTGTTGTAAAAGAGAAGAGTTGAGGCCTTTATCGCTGAGGTCTGACCTCAACTTGAAGGCAAAATATGTTATTGCCTTTCAGTAGAAATCCTTGAGTGTGATAGACATCTATTTTGCTGATTTAGGATTTGATGCTGTTCTGTGATGGCTGCGACAAAGGGTATCACATGAATTGCCACAACCCCCAAGTCATGGAAAAGCCTTCAGGTGAGACTTTTCTAAATCTCACTTTTTTCTCTTTTTTTTTTAGGGGTGAAGGGCATTCTGTTTATGTGCATGATGACATAAAAGGTTATTTAGGACTGATTTTGTTGTTTTAATATTTTTGAAACTATACGTCCATTTTGGAGTGCACCATGTTACCAACCAAAAAAAAAACCCCCCAACCATAAAAAGGTATTTAAGAAGCAAACCAAAAGCTATTGCTTACTCCTGTGTCATGAGAGATTCTGCTGTCAGCATTAATTTCAGGGCTGTGTAATAGCTTCACAGTGCCACCACTACATGAGCCCCGATTTTGTGTGACAGGCAAATGGGTATGCCGAGAGTGTACAGAGGATGGGGTTGTGGCCGAGGAGCTAGAAAGGAAGGAGAGAGAACGAGCGACAGAACGAGAACAACCACCAGAACTGATGGAGCATGAAGCCGCCACGCCACCTTCTGACCTTCCACCCTTCCCCACTCAAGGTGTGGTCAAGCACATTGAGTGGTGCTGTTGCTGCTTTCTATTTCCTAGTTTGTTTTTTTATTTGATAATGGATAAAGTGTAACTTTTGTGGGCCCTGTTCTCTATTTCCTTTACAAATCAGAATCGGTTAGGTTTATTCTTTGTGCACTTATGCATATGTTGTACATAGCAATCAAGCATGTGTAGATGTGATTATTCAGCAATCTACGAATAAATTAAAACGCTCAGCAACATTCCACTGTTTGTATTTAGGCTTCATTAACCTGAGATATCAGTGATGTAGCCCTATTTCTAAAGTAAAGAAAAAGTAATGACACGGTGAATTCTTTATTAACAGGAAGTCCAGAGTTTTAAAATTTGGCATTGTTGAGATTTGATATAAAACACACCAGGAGTGGTCAGCATTAATGTCCATTGTAATGATGCAGCATAGTGTATGCCAGACAATGGTATTAGGAACAGTGAAGGAATATATTTGAAGGCTGCATACCAGCAGTTCCCTCAGTATTTCAAGATATCTGACCATAGCAGAAACACTGTTGGCAATACCTTGTTAATAAAGAACAAATGAGGAACGAGCGCTTTAAATTATCAAAGGTTAACTCCAACAAGAAGTACTGGCAGCGCTCAACATAACCGTATGCAGACACGTGTGACCAAGGGAGCTTACCGTACCTTTTTTCTTTTTCTTAATATTGTGTTCATGTGGCATTAGTTGAAACGTTACTTGCTTACGGACCTCTTTCAGAATCATCCTCAAGCTTGCCACCAACACCAGCCGAGTCGCCGACAGAAGAAGCAGGGTAGGCTGGGCTCAAAGGGTTTGCTTCTGGTTTGGGTTCTGTTTTTGATGTTTCGTTCATTACATATGCCATCTGCCTTTTATATTTACCGTCTTAAAAATGGGTTTCATCATAAGTGTTACTACACGAATCTTTTACTTTGGTTAGACTAAAGTAGTTTCGTGGTTTTGACCATGGTAAATTCAAATGTATACATAACCATTTGTATAAACCTGATAAAGTGCTGTTTCTTTCCATAAATTTTAACTTTTTAGTAGTTGGGTACAAACTTGGAGGGTTTTTTTTTATGTTAAAAGTATGTCAGGTAATCACAAGCATGATTATTACACTTTTGATAAACCTTTGGATGTTATTTTTGATCTTTCCCTTAACCCCCTCACCACTCCGTCTCTCCCTTACTTTTTCTCTCACCTCCCTCCCACT
>SMGT01011392.1:246408-269885 GCA_004794575.1 Lanistes nyassanus
GCACACTGCCCCCCCCCCCACCCGGGCTGCTTTCTCTCTCTCCCCCCCACACTCTCTACCCCCAACACTTCTCTACCCTTTCCTACCCACCTTGCGATTGGCTGCCCCTCCTTTTAACCCTTCTTACTCACTGTCCCTTGGTCATTCTCCTGCTATGCAGCCCACGCGCTACATCCACTGCAGCAAAGTCTTTTTCTTTTTCGTTTTTGTGTCGTCCTGATGAAGGGGTAGTGCCCTGAAACATGTAGATTGTCTTCGTCTTTGTCCTTTTCTAGCTTGGTACAGTTCCCTTGTTTTACATTTAATTTTGGCAGAATGCAAAAGGTTTATGCCAGAATTTTTTGAGTATGTAGACATTTACCTCAGTCATAATTTAAAATTTTAGGCAGCTGTCGTCAGCGTCAGTCCTTTACCCTTATTCCTTTTTTATGAAACTTAATAGACTAAAATATAGGGTTTAAATTATCAACTGAGAAAGAGATGCATCATGGGTTGGAGGCTTGCTTTTAATAGTGCTTGCTGTTAAGAGGCCATTCCTGCTGTACTTCATGTGGGTTTTTCCCCCGTTGCTATCAAGTTTTACCCTTTTTCTTGGATTTTTTTTGGGTTGGGGGGAGACATTTTGTGATCGTGTAGATGGACGAGCATCCTTCGGAGTTTTATTTAGACCCCTTTCAACCCCATGCTATGGCCTCGGTGAAGCAGAAGTAGTGATCAGGAACAATCAGAAATTTGACTACAGTGGTACGATATGAAAAAGAAAATGAGAATTATGAGGAAGCAGTTGAAGTTCTGTTCTTCTAAACTGCAGTCCCAAGTGAATACTAATCGTTGGAAAATGAGGTGGATTCAAGACGTCCCTAATTAAGCAAATGAGTCAGAATGGTACCATTACTTTTTTTAAAGCTTAAATGAACATGTTTTTGATTTTTGTTGTGGACAGAAAGGGAAGGAAAAAACCATTAATTTTGTCAATACAGGCCTGTAACTTAAAGTGCCAAGTCCGATTATAGCCCATGAAAGGTCTTAGTGCAATAAATCTTTCAAAATAAATATTCTGATCTGTTCATTTGTCTTTCAAAATGATCTATATTTGTCAATTTACATTTCCAAACTGTTGTACACCTGCATATATTTATGAAAATAGTAAAAAGAAAAATCTCAGGCTCTGTGGATTTCTTCAAAAATTTTAATTTTGTTCCCAGAGCATGACACATTACTTATTCTCTTTAAATGCAAAATGAAGACATGCATACAACTTACCTGTGTGCACAGATTCAGTGCTGTACAACAAAACAATTAGATACATAATCTATTTCATCATGAAAATATGAAACACTAAATGAACACATTCAGAACTAAAATGTGCATGATATAGCTGTGCTTATATTCCAGTCCCAAGCTTTGTTCTTCAGCTCTCAGAATGATGACATTACAGCAGGCATTTAAAATGCCTTGATGAAATCATTTGCATAATACATAATTGACAAATCATCACATGTATTGTTATGTAGTGCCAGTGCAAGATTTGAGAGAGGTGAGCAGGGTCCCTCTCGACGAAAGCTGTCCAAAATTCCACGCCTGGTTGGCAGCACATATCCCGATGCATCAGACTGGTCTATTGATGATGTGGTCCATTTCTTTACATCTGCAGGATTCTCAGAACAGGCACTTGCTTTCCGAGACCAGGTTGGTAGACAAATTTTGTCAGCATGTATGGATGCATTGGTTAAGGATGTAGATGTTCTTGGAATTAAGCATCCACTTGCTGTCAGGTTTATTATGTCAGTTATTGTGACCAGGGTGATGTGCTTGGCACTCAAGTGATGGCCTCAGAGACTGCAATGAAAAACAGTTCATGCAACACTTTTTACAAGCCAAAAGTTACCATTTATCAGTGCAGGGGAGGTAATTTCTGTTTAAAAATCTTGAGTGAAATCTCCTTTTCTTGCCATGGGGAGTTGTTGATGTGCATATGATTCATATTCTATATGGGTTTTTCCCCTTTCAGGAAATCGATGGGAAGTCTCTTCTGCTAATGAAGAGAAGTGACGTGCTGACAGGCTTATCCATCAAGCTGGGGCCTGCCCTCAAGATTCATCGCCATGTTCAGAGGCTCCAAATGGCTGGGATGAGAACCGGATCTCCAGCATAATACAAAAAATATTTCAGAGACTGGACATATTTCTCACAGCATACATGTGGTGGCAGCTAAGCTATTCTGACTGTTGGTGTACAAGACATCATCTGTGATCTTCTGGCATGTGAAAGGTAGCACCTGCGATCTGCCACCCAACACTTAAATGTGATAAACAAGATGAGGCAGGAGGCCAGATGTGCCGACTTGGGACAGGTTCCTGTGGTGTACTAGATGAAAGTGCTAAACTCGTCTGGTGCTAGACAGGGTGTATCTGATACACAAGCAGCAGCTGGGATGATCCGACACCAGTTTCATTTTTTGTGCAACATGGAGTAGCAGCTCTGATGCCTGATATGGGCTATTTCCTGTTGGAACACAGTGAGATAGTAGTTACGATCTTCAGACCCTGGAGGGTTTCCTGAAGTGTTGAAGGTGGCAGCTTAAGAGCATGGTTGATGCGTGTGCCATGGAGCAGATTGTTACACATAAGCAGACGTATGAAACATGCTGACGAACGACTCAGCTGGGATGTCGTACCCAACAAGCAGCTGTTGAAAAAGTTTGGTTGCTGATGTGTAAAAACTGCAGTCTTTAAAAATGTGTGTGGTGTCCATCATTTCATTTGACATGACCATGGTTTCTGGAGCAAGGAAGCCTGAATGTCTTGGTGAAGCACACACAGAATAAAACTTGAGACACTAGCATGATGAATTTGCTCGAGTCAAATGTGATGGACTTTTTTGTTACATTGTGAGCAGTGTGGCAGCTTATCTAGTGGTATTAGGAGAACTGTTGGTGTTATGCTCAAAATAAACAGTTGTTACCTGATGTAGAAAGTTTTTGCGGTTATGTATGGAGAAGTTTGAGGTAAGTTTTTCATGAATGCACATTTTGTTCTGCTTGTCAAGCTCAGAAACTTATGAAGTTCTCTTTTGATGAATTTTGTTGGTATGCCAGCTTTCACAAGACTGTAATACTGACTGTTGCAAGCCATATTTCTTAACAGTGCTGGAGGCTACTGTGTTTTGAATTGCTCTGAAATCTGACTAATTTTTATGCATACATATGCACTGGTCATGTTTGGCTACTGCCACACAATCCTCTCAAACACACATTTGACATCCAATTTCAGTTCCAGACTTTGAAATGCCAGGTTTTTTTCTGCATGGGTGCACTATGTTGGTAAATGACAGCCATGGTCGGGATGCACTGTGCAAACACCACTTCAACAGCACATTAGAAAATATGAATAGACACGTTTTTTAAATCTTGACTTCGTGAAAACCAACCTTTCAAGTGAACATCCTAGTCAACGGCTGCACCACACCATGTAAATTTTAACACAGTACATAAACAGTTTTGCAATAGTACTCTGTAGATTTCTTTCATGTTTCTTCCATCCAATTACTGGTCAGGTATGCAGGCTTAGGTATTGATTTAATTCCTGGTTGCACATTGTTGTTACTGCTTTTGTGCTGGGAGCAGCCCGCATTACAAGCACTTATTAATCTCTGAAGGTTTAATCGCTTTTTCACTGTACAATCCTCTCAGTAGTCTTCTTTAAACCATGAAATGGAAAGAAATCCTTGTTACACATTTGAAAACTTCCAGATGATTCACCATGTGGAGCTCTGAAATGTCCCAATTTTTTTTTAAATTATGCATTAAATTTCAAGTCCAATGTACAAACTGTTATTAGGTAAAAAAAATATTGTATTTCAATGTAAACAATTTTCAGTTCCAAATGCCTAGTTTATGTACCATCATGCTTGAAACAGAATGCATTGGATTTACATGGAAACAACACTGTGATAAATGCTGTAGCAGTTTCTATGTACAACTGATAACCAGTGTTTAATGTGTAACTGCAACTAAACTTGGCTGTTGTGACCCAAGTTTCTGAGTAGAATCGATTCAGAACATTATCCATTATCTCAAGTGCAATGTCTTTTTCTTTATCATGCCAGTTAAAGCCACAGAGAAAAAGAGGACATATGGTTGTCTGCAAAGTACCGCTCTAAATATTGTTTGAAAATCAATGGAGCCTCAAATGTTGGCTCAGGTACCAACTCACAATAATCCTACAGTCTTCCACAATTCTTAAGTGAGAGGGTGTCCCAAGAAAAATTGAAATTCGCAATACACCATACAGCTGCAAGTAACTGGAAGGGGAAGGTAGTGAGGGAACACTTCTTGCCTTCCCTTAGGTTATCTTGGTTTTATGGCAGGTCAGCAACCAATGCTAAATTGTGGTGAACCAGGCTGTTTTGCAAACATATCCGGGAAGACACATGGGTCAGAGACAAGAGTTTTATTTGCACATTCTCGCCAGATTGATGTCATGCTCATAACCATGCCACTAGAGATTTTTTTGTAAATTAGCAGTCCAACTATGTTATTATACACAATGTCTGAGGGTTGTAGTTTCCAATGGCTGCACATTTTTCTGATCTGTTTATATATACACATCTCTGAGATTTTGAAAGCTGCATTTCAAAGGCCATTTGTACAATCTTACAATCTTGCCAACGCGTTCTTTTATTCATGCAAGTTGATGAAATTAAAGACAATAATGCAGTTTTACCTAATAACTTTCTCAATATAAGCACTTTAATCATTAATCCCAGCCACCAAGCTTCTCATGTACATATACTAGATTAGCTTATCAACCAAGGTTCTCAATGACACTGGCCTGCTTTTGTGGTTGAGATGTGAATGGAAATTTCTCGTCACAATACTGTACCATAACCCGGAGTGCAAAATTCTCAAGTTAGCGATCCCTAAGAGCACCTTCCAAACAAAATTTTCTGTAAACAAACCCTGGTAATGCCCCTCCTCGCATACGCACACCCCATGCAGTCTACTCACTGGCAGAGATCTGCACTCTGAGAGAAATTTGCTACTGTTGGCAGCATACTGGAGGCAGGGGTTCTGGAGTCTTTTTACATTTTTAAACTGAAAGCAGTCAACAAGGGATGTCACTGGTGTTTTCTTGAAGTGGAATCATTTTTCTATCGAGTTGCTTCCTGTAGACCACACAATACACTTCTTCTAAACTGTGATCTCGAAACCAAGTGATCTTTGGTAGTTCGCGAGACAATCACGCCCACCTTTTTGGTGCATTCACTTGAGATACCTTTTTCAATGCAGTGTTTTACACAGAAATCACACTGGATAATTTCAGGTAGGAAACATTTTATTGTTTTTTAAATTTTTTGTTTAGCCTGTGTTGGCCTAGATTGAGTTAATTTACAAATTTGCCTTAGGGCATCTTCATCACTCTTGTTAACAGATTACACAATTTGTCGGAGGTTACATGCCTTCATGTTTGATCAACGTACAAAATTTGCATTTGTGCATGCCTGTGATACTCGGAGCACATGCATTACACGTGACCACATACATTTCTGTACAGCTTTTCATTTGAAGATGGTTAGGGGTGGGGTGAGGGAGACTGGAAGCACCATTTTATTTGCTTAACGAAATCAGCTTTGTGATAAGCTGTTGGGGATTCTCGTTTCCACTGCTGTTCTCGTCATCTGGAAAAAAAAATATCCACCTATGTATGTCATAGTACATAGGTGTGTGTGAACCTGAAATTTTGTCTTTGTGCATATTAACTAGCATGTCTTATCATTTAAAGCTCAAGTGAAGCATTCCATCTACATAAGTTGTTATGAATAACACTGCAAGACACTCCTTACAACAATACTAGTGCATATGCTAGGTAGGCACATGGGACAATGATCAGGCCCTAGCGCTGGAGAAAGGCTTACCGAGGCATGGAATGAAGTTTACTATGGCATGGAATGAAGTTTACTATGGCATGGAATGAAGCTTGCTATGGCATGGAATGAAGCTTGCTATGGCATGGAATGAAGCTTGCTATGGCATGGAATGAAGCTTACTATGGCATGGAATGAAGCTTACTATGGCATGGAATGAAGCTTGCTATGGCAAGGAATGAAGCTTGCTATGGCATGGAATAAAGCTTGCTATGGCATGGAATGAAGCTTGCTATGGCATGGAATAAAGCTGACTATGGCATGGAATTAAACTACCCTCCTCCAAAGAAAAAAATTGGCAAAAGCTGGCCAACCAGTGGAAGCAGAAAGTGTATTCCTCAACCTGAGACTACGGCCATGTGCTCTTTGAAGCTTTTCTTTTTTTAACAGGTTCTTTTTGTGCAGAGCTATCCTATTCTTCTTCAACCACTTCTCCTCAGCCTGAGATGCTGATCATGCAATGTGCACAGGAGAAGAAAAAAATTACTTCTGCTTATGGGCACGTAATCACAGTACATAAACATGTAGATCGGCATACAGTACTACGCCCTGACAATACTTACACAGTTTGTTGGCAAGAGATATGCGGAGATTGTGAGCAAACGTGAATGCCTGCTTTAGCCGGGACACATCAAGCCTGTACTCATCGATCTGCACACAGCATAGAACTGCATCAGCAAAGTCAATCCCTGGGATTATGGGTTTGAGAAAACAAGACCAGAAATGAATAAAGGTAACGGTGCTGCAAGTTTATTTATAGAAGTTTCAGAAATCAGTAATATACCATCAACTTTTTTATGACAGACATAGGTAAAGTATCCTCCAGTTCTAAAGATTGAATCCATCATAAGAGCACGAGGTCTGATCAAAAAGACTTGGGACTGACTGGTGCTAAAGTAACGGACCTAAAGTACATAGAGTGAAGCTGCTTGGCACAGATTGACCTTGAACTCTGCATGCATGCACAGTAATGAAGTTCTAGCTCACATCCATTGTTTATAGCGGTGCTTAAAAGGAAAGAGTGCAGTCGTTGCATTGACCATGGCAGGGAACACTGAGCAGAGAATCTGTGTCAAATTTTGCCAAACGCTTGGTGATACCTGCGTAGAGATCTACCCAAAGTTGCAAAAAGTGTACGGAGAGGAGTGTACAAGCCAGACATGAGTGTACGAGTAGTTCAAACGTCTCCAAGATGACCGACAAAATGTCGACAGTGACACAAGTTCTGGGCAACCCGCAACCAGCAGAAATGACGAAAACGTCGCAGATGTGCGTGCAGCTGTGTGGAAAAACCATTGAATCACCATGCGCGAGTTGTTGGAGGATGTCAACATTAGTTACAGTTCAGTTCAGTCCATTCTCACTGAAGATCTGGGTATGAGACGCATGTCTGCCAAGTTTGTGCCAAAACTACTTTCAGTTGCCCAAAAAGAGGATCGGGTTATTGGTGTGCAAGATCTTGAGTCAAGGAAGACAAAAACTTTTTGAAAATGATCGTAAAAGGTGACGAACCCAATAAAAAGGCTCAGTCTTCACACTAAAAGATCCCAACCTCTCTGAGACCAAAGAAAGCACGAAGGAGTTGAAGCAATGTGAAGACTGTTGACAGTTTTCTTCGACAACAAGGGCATTGTGCATCATGAGTGTGCTCCACCTGATCAGTAAACAAGGAGTACTACCATGACGTGTTGCGGCGTTTGCGGGACGCTGTTCATCGGAAAAGGCCAGACTTGCATGCATCCGGTAAGTGGCAACTCCACCATGAGAACACATCTGCCCACTCAGTGCTGCTTGTGCAGCAGTTTTTGGCTAAGCACAGTATTCCCATGTCCGACAGTCGCTGTATTCCCCAGATCTCACCACTTGCGACTTTTTCTCTTTCCAAAAATCAAATCCACCTGAAAGGAACGATTTCAAGATGCCGAGGAAATCCAAGAGAATGTGACGAGGCAGCTGGATGCTATCACAGAAAAGGAGTTCTAGGAATGCTTCCATCAGTGGAAACAATGGATACAGTGTGTGGCTTCAGAAGGGGACTACTTCGAAGGAGATTAAATGCCGAATTGCAATGTGTTGTAGTTTTCTTTTGATAGCGCCAGTCTCAATACTTTTTGATCAGACTTCATACATCAACTTTCAAAATGAACAAAAATTAAAGTGACTGGATGAGCTCCCTTAAGTCACATTCATTACAGTCTGTGTTGAGTATGTGTGCAATACAAGGAAAAAAAGGTTTTAGCCAGATGCACTATACAGCTTTGAAAAAGATGTACACAATAAGTAGCTCACATTATATTTGAAACTAAAATCTCTAGATGTATTTACATATCTACCGAGGAATCTGCACCTTTGAAATGTGTCATACCAAAAGTGTTGTAGTCTTCACCATGTTGCAAACATCTGCTGCCACAGCATCAATGTCAGGCATTCCTTGGAGATATTCCTGAGCCATTTCATGAACGTCAGCAGGCAAATCTGTAGCTGGCACCTCCAATGGTTCTGTATTGCTGTGGTAACCATAGTCAAAATACAGTGTGAATTATATCCCAGCAACAAATATAATGCGGCCCATATCCCAACAGCAATGCATGCTTGCTCACAACAGAATTGTGGGTTTTGATCCCATGTCTGGCACATTCACTTTCTCTGCATGTAACACCTCTTTACAGAGCTGAAGTTACTGGATTTTTTTTTTGATACTCTGGTTTCGTTGTCCATTCCACAATTCCCTTTGTCACCCTCTTTATAACCAGTCAACACAAAATAGGGCTAGCCAGGAAACATAATACAGCCACAGAACTATGGCAAACTACAAATATATAAAAACTGCCTACAAGTTTTCTGGAAAAAAAAACTTTAACGGACAGCAGCAGAAATAGGAATAAAAGCTTTTCTGTAGACAAAATAGAAAAATTGTGTCTTTTTGAGTCAGTACACTTGAAGACAACATTTACATTTCTCAAAAAGTCCTAGAATTAGATTATCTTGCTGCAAAAAGCTTCAGTAATTTTTTTGTTAGGCTATATCTTCCTTGTGCTTGTTGATGTCAAGAATGTTATTTTCTGATTTGTTGAATACTGGCAGGCACCCATTTCCTTTTTGAAAAGCAGAGTAAAATATCAACCCATCAAACAGGATTTCGCAAACTATCCTGATGCAAACTCTAAACCATTCCAATTTAAGATTTCTTCTTTTAATAGTTAAAAGATCCAAGAATGTGTTGCAAGATGATGTGTATCTAAGGAAGATGTCTATTTCCTCTCCTCAGGGCTTCAAACGGCCAGGCTTAAAAAGATATTCACTCGAGAAAATACCCAGTTTATTAATAGACATGCACAAAATATGCAGTGTTTAATTGAAAGGGACACGTGTCATACATCAAAGCTTTTGTTACAGTTATACGTGATTAGCAATGGATTGCACTATGACAATCGGCTTTTTAAAAAGCACACATTACATTTAGTATACATAGGTTGTTTCGCATTACATTAGCCAGAGTGATGAAATTTTTTTTAAACTTTGTCACATTTTCTGAGTGCTGATTTTTTTTAAAAGACAGAACCACTTTCCTGGCGGCGGAAAACTGTGGATGTTTGAAGCCTTGTGTCCACCACCGCCTACTCCAGTTGTTTCCCTTGGACAGTTGGAGGCTGGCTTGACCAAATGAAAAGTGCATGCTACTTCGCTGAACTACGTCTTGTACAGAGTGACAAATTTTATTCAATTAAAAAAGACATTTCACATCCTAGAAGACATTACGCAACAAAGGAGGTGCAACCAACCTTGCCTTTTCAGCCTTTTCTTGCAGTTCGTTTACGAGAATATCCCACTCAGCACTCTCGTGCTCCAGTCTGCAGAACACCAGGGTTGTTTATTAAAAGTCAGCTTACAATTCACTCTCTAATGCAAACACCAGGGTTGTTTATTAAAAGTCAGCTTACAATTCACTCTCTAATGCAAACACCAAGGTTGTTTATCAAAGTCAGCTTACAATTCACTCTCTAATGCAAACACCAGGGTTGTTTATCAAAGTTAGCTTACAATTCACTCTCTAATGCAAACACCAAGGTTGTTTATTAAAAGTCAGCTTACAATTCACTCTCTAATGCAAACACCAAGGTTGTTTATTAAAAGTCAGCTTACAATTCACTCTCTAATGCAAACACCAGGGTTGTTTATTAAAAGTCAGCTTACACTTAACTCTCTTACATCCAATAAAACATTCAATGCCTCCCTGTGCTTCACTGCATTTATCTGCAAGTGCGCGGTGCATACACAGGTCTCCATGCGTCTGTGGTCAGTGTTTGCCTATGCAGGCACATGCACACCAGTGCACTGAAGGATCCCATTCTATTAAGAAGCAAAACACAACTTGCCTCCTTATACTTTCTTCAAGCTCTGCAATGGTTGTGTCCATCTGTATGTTTGTAGGATTAGGCACACCTCTGCGATCATTTAATCACAAAAACCAAAGAGCTTTATTACCTCATCAAAATTCATGTATAAAATTTTTCAGCTTAACAAAATGTCAAGATGCTTCATTAATCTTTTTGAAATTTAGATATTCATCAGGAAATGGGGGGTTGGGGATGTGTCATTCAGATCATATAAATAACACCAATTTTGTTTAACACAAGTCAAACATTCTTTTGCTTGGTACTTATGGCTTGTGGGAACCATTACACAAACTCATTTTAGTTTCACTAATAACATGTTTTGCAGTCGGTGCAGATCTAAAATTGAGCATTATAATTTAGAGCATCAATTCACTACAGGATGAACATTTTAAAAGTCTCAGACTCCTGGAATCACAAAAAAAGGTCATTATATATATTTTTTTCATGCATCCCCTTTTTATTTCTTTCAACTTTCAACATGTCATTTGAACCCTAAGGGGTGTCAGGAAGGACATGAAGCGGTTGGGGGCTTGGGGGACACTGCTGTGTCACTCAGTCACTTGCTACGTACTCTGCCAATTGAGAAAGACAATGCGTCAGTTTTTGACAGGCTGAGATTTGTTTTTAACCCCTGGCTCATTCTACACAAAGTACTACATGATAGCAGGGTCAGTGTTCCATGCTTTATGTGCTTTCACATCAAATTTGGTCAGAATGACCCAGAAATGTCATGTTCTATGCACACAAAAACTACCTTTTGCAATGGCAATCAAACTTACAAATATTCACCTTTTATTTTTGAGCCCCAATTTGCCAAAATACCCAACTGAGGTTTAGTCAGGAAGAATGCTAAAGGCACAATCAAGCCTACTGAAGACCTGCCCTGTGCCTAACTGTTTTCTCCTTAGATTCTGGGATGGCCCGCAGCCCTTAAATATACTCCTGGGCAGTAGACACTACATTTGACCCAAAAAAGCATCAAGGACAGTTACCTTTCACATTCAACGGCTTTTTCAAAGATCCCTTTTTTCTCCATAGCACTCAAAGCTACACAGACATCACTGACAGCTGGCAAGAAAAGCACTTTACATTAGATGCAAACATGCTCTCTCTCTCTCTCTCTCGCCACATCCCCTCTGACCATGACATATAAAAAAGTAATTCCCTAGTAATACTAAATCAGAATAGTTTTACTATTGAATGACTAAGCATGTATGAATTGTGTGAACCATTTGTAATTGTTCATTCACTGGATGGAAACTTGCTGAAACATGCTAAGACAGTTATCAGCTTCTATCATGCCAGAGTTTAAATCTTTGTATGCTTGAAAAATGTCCACAAGGTGATCTCATCCAAAAATTCACATCTGAACCATTGTACTCACCCTCTGCGTTGAAGATCTCCATTCCAGGCAAGTCTCCAAACTCTTTCTGAAGCTGATCCACTGCATGCTGTTGAAAGTTAAATAAAAATTCGAAGTCAGCTTTTGATGACAGAATGCAAACATTTATCCCATTACTGAAAAATATTGAAATCTTCATGTGCACAGACCCTAAGTTTACAAAGTAACTGTTTGTTAATTTTAGTACTTACTCTCAAGCTGAGTCTGACAAGCTGACTCAAGCGATCCGCTGGCCTGATGTCTGATGGAATCTGTCTGCATAGCTCTGCTTTTAAGAAATTCATAACAGGTCTTATATCAGCGAACCAACGAAGATAGTTCAATCTGCCATATACTGTATAAATTGTAAAAACTATATCAGAAAATAGTGCTACTGAAGGTTTACAGAAATCAAGGATTTATTTGGCTCTGTATCATGTAAAAAGTCAAATTTAAAATAAGTTATATGCAAAACTCTCATGCAAGTTTGACCTCAAACTCTGTTCCAGTGCATGAGTGCATGGTGATTCATCAAGCAGAGACACAGTCATTTAAAAAAAATCCTACAGCAAACTATAGCAGTCTCAAGGAAAAAACTGATACTTTCTCTCAACGTCGATTTCCATTGAAATGTAGAGGGGATAACTCTAACACGGCCAAATATTTGTGACAGCCTACATCAATATTATCAATTGATGCCACTTATTTGCCAATAATGCTTTGGTTACATTTTTTTTTTTAAGTTTAGCAAGCCCACATACTACATTTATGGAATCATTAAGAAAAGGATAGTTTTATTCTTCTCAAATGTTTAACCAACATTTTTGAATGAAGTTTGTAATGTTCGTGGCTTGTAATTTTTTTTTATATAAAGATCATGAATAAAGACCTCTGTGTGTGTGTGTGTGCGCATGTGGGGGAGGGGGTGTGTATGTAGAAAGTGCTTCCACATTGCAGCGATTTTGTGTGATTCACAAGTGAGGAGAGTCAGGTGTTTTGTAGTGTATTCTCTGGGAAAGTGAGGTGCTTTCAGCTTTAGGTGATATTCGCTTCCTGCCTCACACACCATGAGTGAGTGAGCGAGTGAGGCTTAACGCGTTGTCAGCAGCAAAGGCTATATCAAAGTGGTAAAAGTGTTGAAATTAAAATAGTAAAAGAAAACAGAAGAGGACGGGTGCAGACAAGTAAAAATGCCAACAGGGGAAGTGAAAATGACTGATAACAATCTAAGCAACAAGAATAAATTTGAGACTGAAGACGGAAAACTTTTAAAAAGGAAAGAATAGCCAACGAAGAGGTGAAATGAGTTCTGGAAAAGAGGGAGGACAAAAATGACACTGACCAATGGAGCTAAAACAGGAACAATGAAAACAAAAGGTCGCAAATGGCTCAAGGTGCATTACAATAATCACAGGTGGCGAATTGGGGATTCTGAATGGAGAAGGAAAGAGCATGTGAGGTGGGTATGTCTTAAATGAAGGAACCTTGGAACATAATCATCTTGCAGCACAAGCTCCGCACAGTACATAAGATCAAAGAGAGAGAGAGAAAGAGAAGGAACAATAGAATGGAATTCATTAGAAGACAGTGTCCCAGTGGGCTTCCCAGAGAGTGGACGTTTGACCCACTATGTGGAATTTCAATGGGACATTTTCTGATTTGGCACAGTGTGTGTTAGTAAACCAATCCCTGTGGGGGTACCAAAACAAATTTGAAAACAACCTTCATGCACCTATTTTTTAACAGCTGAGTCACCGGATGGTTATCTTTAGTACAACTTGAATCACCATGTGACAAATGAGCAATAATGCAGATGACCAATGGACTAACTTTAGGAGTGTCAAACTTGGACTGAAAAATTATCAGTCACTGGTTTCTGTATCACAGTATACTAGTCGGGGAATGGGGATCAAAGGGACAGCCTTGTATTCTGAACTGGTCACCGGTTAATGTCAATTCTACGTTTACAGTTGTGTTAGACTTGGAGTGTTGGAGTGTTTGTGATACTGAGCAACATCTCAAACCTCCCACTGTGCTGGCATCATGACCCAGTATAGAAATTCGTCCAGGCGCAAAACTCGACCTCCTCTTTCCTGTCCTAGACTTTCTGTGGTCTTCACTCATCTTGTCTGAACTTGTTGAAGGTTACCTATTAGTAGTAATAGTGTACATTACAGAAAAATAGAAAATAAAATCTTAGAAAATATATACTACGAATAGTGCATAGCATTTATATGTTATGTCAAACTGCCAGGTC
Organism: Lanistes nyassanus; assembly: GCA_004794575.1. Lineage (NCBI taxonomy): Eukaryota > Metazoa > Mollusca > Gastropoda > Architaenioglossa > Ampullariidae > Lanistes > Lanistes nyassanus. The sequence continues at coordinate 260,369 of SMGT01011392.1, forward strand.
TCCCGAAAAATATTGAACGTCCTGACTCCGCTGCTACAGTGCCACTCCCCACCGTAGGCTAGCCAGTAGCCGCTGCCCACTTACTTCAGGCTTGAAGCAAATGCCTAAAGCTAGCGTATCCCTGACCCTAGTTATAATTATTAAGTATTCACTGTATTGCATACCCATCGACACTATGATTGAATCTACTGTGTATTCATTACCTGTCTAGCTTAAAAGAGGAAAAAGTACTTCAGAAAAGATGATTTAGCGTACGTCTGCAGTTTCCTGGTCAAATCAACTTCCAACATTTTCTTCGGTCATGCCTTTTCCTTGCGGTCCACTGATACGATATTGTCATAGACCGCCAAATTATCAATTTTATGGAAAGGCTACTCTGATACAAAATTGATAGTCGTCTCCCTTGATGCTTTTCACTGTTAGATATTAATCTTAGCAAAACTAATAGCAGTTATAAAGTTGGCATAGCTGCTTATCATTGTCGATTATGTTGGATAAATTGCGCCATAGTTATATATTTTTTATAGAGTGGCCGATCCAGCGCGTCGTTAGGGTTGGAGGCGGGTTGGAGAGAAAAGGCAGGGGGAGGGTAGGGCAATAGTTACGTATTCGACTGAAAGGTACTGCAGAGAGTTTTGAGTTGGTCTTGATCGTCATTATGTATATAAATTTTACTACCTATACCATGAAGTTTATGCCAAAATAATAGTAAAAGCTGTAGGGACCTCGAGTTACTGGCAACAATGATGTCTTCAATATTGGCAAAACACCAGCAGGCCCCGCTCCTGGCAAAATAGGGGGTGTGTGGGGGGTGGTGGAGAATGGTTTTGAAGTAGGGGAAGTACGGAGTAAAGTATGGGCGTCAAGAGAATGCAATTCTTTAGTTGTAGAATGCAGTTCTCTATACACCATGACCAGCCCACTCCCCTCTTGGCGCCCCATAACGGTGTACCTGTATCAATTATTTTACCAACTGGTATCTAATTATATATTTTGCTTATCCGGTTGATGGGATTTATTTCATATTGCCAAGTCGTTGTATTGCAATGATTGTGAGGATCGTGATTAAAACGAGGACAATTTACTGACTTTTCAGGTGCCCAGGGATCCAGACATGAGTACCTTTTTGCAGTGCTCCCCAGAGCACGGACGTATCACTCATTGCCACTATATTTAAAGTATACTGTCAGCATAACAATTAAGTGTGCTAATGACATATAGCAGGGACACCTCGACCTTAATGTCTACTGCCTACATAGCGCGCGGACTTGACGTCACTGGAGGCAGACTTCCAGCGTGCTCATACTTTTGTGTAGGCTGTAACTCTTTTGACTATCATACAATGTATATGTAACAGCATAAAGACCGAGAATGTACACGGTAAAAACGAGGCAGCAGAATTTGGCAGGGAAGAACTTTGATTCAGGTGTGGGCGAACTGATCGAGGGACTACACAGCATACTAACGTATAAATGCTTTGCTCATTTCGAAAATTGAAATTTTAAAAAGGTGACTCGCAGTGAGTCCCAGCGCCTGTGCGCACACTGCACGTCATGTTTGTATTTATGTGGGCGTATGTGGACTGGGGATGTGTGTGCTTCTGTTGGTGCATTTGCGAATAAACGATCTGTGTGTCCTTTCTATGTATTGTCCGTCACATTGTGCGAATGCGTGCGAGCGCTGCGAGCAAACTTGGTAGTTTTGTCTGGCGTATTACAAAATAAATGATTATTTTGCTAATTCTATTGTGTCTCGTATAGTGCTCAATCAACGTTTAGCTACTCACAATTTTTTCAATACACCATGCAGTATTTGATACTCGTTTCTACAGTCGCACCTTACGACGATGGTTGTCGTGCAACAGCTCATTTTTTAAAATTTAAGACAGGAAAAAGAAATAGATGCTTTTTTTATTTTACTTTCTACTTCATAATGCTGTTTTACTGTATACATTTTGGCAATTACTAGAATTAGTGCTTTACACTGCAGACTGGTTAATACTGCCATTATAATTGTTCACTACTCAATAGTTAGCAACTTAGAAGAGGGAAAGGCAATAAACTAGCAAATTGTAGCAGATAATTTTTTTGTTTTCCTTGAATTTCCCGAGAAATTGCGCTATTATTACTTGATAAATGATATCTAATCACAAGCACTGGAATTGAATTTCAGCATTACCTGATACGTACCCAGCAATGACAGTTAACGGCTCGTACTGATCACTCAAACTGTGATGTACGTGGTTCTTGTGCGTTTGTTTTCACCAAATTTTAAGAAAAAGATAATTATATTATTACTTCTGATTACTAGATGGATATGGCAATGGAAGTAAATACAATTAAAATGACTGCATCGGGATCTCGTAGCAGAGCAAACTCCCGAAATCAGTGTTGACACTGCTACTCATCTAATGATGTAATATTGCATCACATTGCATAATACCATCACGCACACATCATCCAGAGTTGATTGCATCATTTTCTGATGTACTACTGCCAGGGGGCTGCTAAAGTAAGCTGACGTCAGCAGTGTACTATATAAAGCCCAATCGAAAAGGTTGAGCATTTAAAATTTTTCAGACTTTGTGCGATACAGTTTAAGCTATTGCTACATAAAACTGTTATTATTTTATCCATTTAGTTACAATACAGAACACTAATGCCTCGAAAGTGCGTTAATACCGTGGACCATTTTTGCTATATTTGTGGTGAGGTGACATTTGCCAACCAGAAGAAAAGTATCACTTCTCAAGGCGTATCATCTTTACTTCGGATGCAAGATTGGCGAGCAAGACAAGCCTAGGGCCCGGCATATATGCTGTGCTACATGTACAACCCTGCTTTCACAGTGGTTGACTGGCAAAAGACCATCAATGCTGTTTGCAGTCCCCATGGTGTGGAGAGAACCAAGCAACCACACACATGACTGTTACTTCTGCTTGGTTCCTCCTCTTTCCGGCAGAATAACGAAGCAAAAGAAGTCGAAAATAGTCTACCCAAACATTCCGTCTGCATTGAGACCAGTTCCACGTGGTGAGGGACTTTCTATTCCAGAACCTCTAGCAGAATGTTCTCTTGATTCAGCTGATGAGGACGAGGGTGAACCGACCTGCTCTTCTCCTGGTCCGTCGGCATGGAGTGATCCAGATTTTCACTGCGGTGCATCATCAACCCTACAGAATAAAACAGGAAAAACTATATTACCTGGTTCGTGATTTGGACTTAAGGAAGGTAATCTGATATTCTGTTCTGAGATTGAGGGCCTCATGAATGCCTTAGAAATCATTCATGACCCACAAGAATGGTGACTATTTGTAGACTCATCGAAACTGAGTCTTAAGGCTGTGCTTTTGCATAATGGAATCCGTCTTCCATCTATTCCAGTGGCCCATGCTGTCCACGTTAAAGAGACATACGATAACTTAAAGCAGCTGCTGAATTCCATTGAGTATAACAAGTACAGCTTGCACCTCTGTGGTGATTTGAAGGTAGTTGCCCTTTTAATGGGACTGCAGCAGGGATATACAACATGCATGTGTTTCTTGTGTGAGTCGGATAGCCAAGCAAGGGAATTGCACTATTTGCGAAAGGAATGTAATCGCAGACAAAATGTAGGAGCTGGAGAGAAGAATATCCAGCACCCAGCTCTGGTCGAGGCTCACAAAATCCTGCTACCACCCTTTCACATCAAACTAGGTTTGATGAAGAACTTCGTGAAAGCCAGGGACCGGACTTCGCCAGCTTTCCAATACCTGCATGAAAAATTCCCTCGGCTCAGCGAGGCAAAGATTAACTAGTGAGTTTTTTTGGGTCCTCATATTTGAGAGCGCTTCAATGATGACCGGTTCAACAGCTTGGTGCAGGGTGATGCGAAACAAGCAAGGAATGGTTTTCGCCTGGTGTCTACAAACTTTCTTGGGACTGTTAGGCCAGAAAACTACAAGGAACTAGTAGAAAACATGCTGATGCAGTATCAGAAACTTGGCTGCAATATGTCTCTAAAGATCCACTTCCTTCATTCCCATCTGGATTTCTTTCCTTGACAACTGTGGCATGGTTAGTGATGAACATGGCGAACGTTTTCATCAAGAAATGGCAGCAATGGAACAAAGATACCAGGGAAAATGGTCCACTACCATGGAGGCTGACTACTGCTGGACACTCCCCAGAGATGCTCCCGAACAGCTGTACAAGAAACAGGCAAAGAAATCTAAGAAGTAGACAAGTAGTCTATGACTTGATTTTTTACAGGTATTAACCATAGGCCTATTACTATTGGCATGCATTTCGTGGTGTAAACAATAATGATTGCAGATTACAAAAAAAAAACTAGAGCCAATTTTGCATTTTGACTGTCATATTAGTGTTGAGCACATAAAAATTGATAAAAAATGACTAATTTTATTTCAGTAACATGACTTTTGTAAAAATTGTTGACCAGTAATTATAGAATGTATTCGTTAGTTATAGAATTCATTCTATAGTTAAAGGATTAAATCTATAATTATAGAATTCGTTCTATAATTATAGAACTCTTTAGTTATAGAAAGAAATCTTTAGTTATAGAAAGAATTCTTTAGTTATAGAATGAATTCTTTATGTACCCATGCCCCTCTTGACCCCCCATAGAATGAGCCGTTTAGTGAGCTATATAAGCTGACTCGCAACACACCGCTGACTCAATGTTACAAAAAGCACACCTTACAAAGTCTGCTTCACTCTTCACCCTCCCACCCAGGGCAGTCGACTAAAACCCACGGGCCCTTGTATTGTTCACAGGAAACGACTGTCCTAGTTTCTTGCAAAGAACGCCGGGAAGTTTCTTGCCCAAAGCCTCCGTGATCACGTGACTGATCTGCGCTATTCTCGATTTTCGTCTCTAGTCTTCAGAGCACTGTACTCGCGGAGATAATAAAAGCGCAGCTGTAAAGCTGCGGAGCCAGCTCAGGTGCTACAACAGGTCGAGACGGTTCATCGGCAGGAAAGCAAGAAGAGGAGACATCCAATTTTTGTCATCAAAGAAGGTGTATTTTCGAGGAACGCTGTATAGGACGTCGTTCAGTAAATAAGTAACAGAACCGCTTTCTTCGCTGAAAATCCACAATGCAGGTATGTTTGGCCTTTATCGATGTTGAAGTTTTCCTGTCACTTTTCCGCGCCATTGATCACGCTTGTGCGACAAACTGTTTCAAACAGGGCGAGGGTCCGCTCACTCCGCTGCTTAATCTTGAGCTGACTTTCAAAACGCCAAGCAAATATACAATTTAAGCTATCGTTTAAAGTTGAATTTTATACCTGTATTTGAAGTAATCACCACGCAAGCAATTTACAGAGAACACGGAAGTAGTAGCAGATTTTATTCTATTTAGCTCAGCATGCGCTAGGACTCCATAATCCCCCGATCCCCCATATCGAAAACCGCCTGTAATGTTTTGTGGGGTGTGCTGGAATTCTAGGGGAGAAATACGAAAAGCATACGCCTAGTGCAGACCCTTACCTTTTCAATCAAAAGGTACACGTCCAGATAACTTAACACATTTATTGAACTATGAACATTAGAAATGAAAGCTGAGGAAAGAAAGGTGCAGATGAACAAATACGTAACAGTGCGTGTGTGTGTATGTGCGTGATAGCAACAGTTTGTGACACGAAACAATTGTCTGAACAAGGTATAATGTAACTAGCATACAATTAAATTCATATGAATTAGCGTGTTAACGCAAAAGACTACTTGCGGGGAAATGAATTAATCCAAAACCGGAACAGAACAGTTAATCCAAAAATCGTTCTCATCAGGTAATGGCCCGCAGAAGTAGTCCGAACAAGATGGGATGGTTGACACGTAAGATGCAGTTCGTAGAAGTGCAAATGTTCTGACTGACGAGCGTAGATCCGAGAAAAGTCTGTAGCAGGGTCAAAGGTGATCTGTGAGTCCAGTCGTACCGTGCCAGAAGAACTCAGGAGATGGAGCTTGTCCAAAGGTGTCAGGAACACTGGTTACGAACCATGTATCGTACTGCTAGTCCGTTAGACCTTGAGATGTCCTTGCTTAACTGTCACAAGGTAACACTTGATGCCCCATAGATTTTAGATCTATGAAGAAAGTTCACTTCCACAAGTGACGGGGTCCGTTTGACTGTACACTCCCAGCCTACTATTAGACTGTTTACATGAGAGACAGGTTCACGGTGTTGAATACTGGTAACACGTCCGTTAAATCTTACGCCACTGAAGATTTAACATTATCTTACGCTTCTTCATAAGACAAAGAAAAGTTGACACATACTCGCTGCAGAAGCATAAAGTGCTTCTCCCGGCCAGTAATGAATCACTACGATAGCTTGCTATGTAGCTACACGGATGCAGCCTTAATAGTAGAACGTATAGCGTACGGCTAACCGTCGATGATGGATTCGCTACGAGACAACTATTTCGTTTCTCGACACTTTCTTTCCACAACGCTATTTTTTCTGAATGAGTTAAGTCTATACGTGAGGTCTTATTCCTTCCAGTGACCGCTGAACAATGATCCTACACTAACAGCGCGTCTTGTACTGATGGAAAACCGTTAACAAGTCTCACAGACTAGTAACACGTCTGACTCTTCCGTATCTCCAGACCAGAACTGTCAAATCCGTTTAACCTCCCTCGATGTTTTCTTCGTTTCCATGTACGACCGAAGTAGCATTTTCCCATTGGTTCCCTGAAGACTGAGTCATACGCGATTTTGTTAAAGAACAAATGACGCCTTTCTTCTTATTACTGCTACGTAAATCTTATGCGTCACTAACGTGTCAACAATTCTATGAATGAAAAGATGCAATACTATGTAAAGAAATGATACAGTGTTTAGAACAGTCGCGCTGAAAGAAAATCTTGCGTAACGCAACACCGCCACTGATCATAATCAAATTTCCGGGGAAAGGCAATCTGCACTGTGTGATTTGCACACACACGCGCGCGCGCGCACACACACACACACACGCACACTAACTTGTAATAGTCACGAGAAGTGATCAGACTGCGCTTTTCTTCCATGTTACTGAACACGAACACCGCTATTTCCGACATTCTAGGCATCGCGACGCAAACGTTCACCACGGCTGTCATTGGCTCTAAATACATGTGTCGTCAGTCAGAGTGGTGTGGGGGACCAACAAGGTTGGGAGGGGAGAGCGGGTAGGGGCCGAGAGATCAACACGAAGAAAGTACTATCCTCCCACCCTCACAACCTGGTAGCTTCTCCCCATCCCCTCTCCCCCACGGGGTCATCCCGGGGACAATACCCGCCACAGCGGGATAGCAGTCCCAAGCCTCACCCCATCTATTTCACACAGGAGCCTCTTCGCTGGATGTGCCCGCCCCTTGAAAACGCTGCCGGGCGTAAAGCTAGTTTTGATCGCCTTGCACATGGTCTCAAAGAAACACACAGTCCTTATCACGTACGATTTTTGTATTACACTCAGTGGTAGATTTTTGGAAATCGAAATGTGCTTTTTTTCAACAAAAAAGTGAAAACTTTTTAACTTGTATTGCGCCCGTGTCCCCCCGTCTGTGCTGCTGTTTACGCTGAAGAGAAATCAGTTTTTTCGAGGTCTACATAACATTTTTAAAGGGGAAATGCAATGCCAATTTGAATTTTTATAAGGATTTGATGCTTACTAACACTATATCCGAAATTTACACTTAGTCACGGAAAATTGAAGGGTTGTGTCCGAAATGGCGTATCTTCTGTTCGTATCTGCGCGGACTTTCGTTGTTCCGTATCTCGACACATTTTTGGGATCCAAGTGAAAAACGTGTTTCCATCCCGTCGCAAGAATAACAATCAACTAGAGCGAAGTGGTTTTTGTCGGCAGTCAAGACACGAGCTTATTGGAGCACTCGGTGTGATGATGACATGATCTTGGGGCGATGGGACGATCCGCTGCTGGGACGAAACGTCCAGCACCCACTTATCCAGCAGCGCAAAGGGGCGTTCGAAGAACCAACTTTACCGCAAGTGTGTGTGTGTGTGTGTGTAGTATGTACAAGCCATACAATGAAATGCAGCCGATTTTAGTGCTGTTAAAAAAACCCTCTAGATTCGAAATCTGAACACTTTTGGTCTTACCAACGGCGCCACAACTGCCACGTAACAGTCATCTGTCGAACGGGCGAAGACAGCTCCGAACTGAGTCGCGGCCGAGAACCATGCACTTCGTCATGTAGGTGGCACTTTGGTACGTGGCTGAGTTAGTGACTAGCATTCAGTGTGTTTACCGACTCCGCAGTCGTTCTCCCCCACCTGAGGTCAGCTGTGACACACACACACACACAGCACCCGTTACTTCACAAGCTGCTCGTTGAAAACTGTGGCTAGTACGTGTGTGTACAACGTCTGGTGGGGGGGGGGGGAGAACCACTGTGGCATGAATAAACACAACGGGTAGTCACCCAGTCGGCTCCTACATAAACAAGTTGTTCTCGGCCTCGGCTCAGTTCGAAGCTGTTTTCGTAGGTTTGATATCGGATTGGTAAATCACATGTTAACAAGATTTAATGGAGGAGCTGCAAGCAATCTTATTTTTTTCTAAACCCTTTTGCTTACTGTTCTACTTCACAGCTTGAAAACGCGAAACAAGAGCTCTTTTTTTTATAGATTATGCACTTCCGACGGAGTTTCCACTGTTGTTGTTGTTGGTGATGTTATGTTATTGCAGTTGTCTTTGTCGTCTTTGTCAGCTGATTGTTAGCACAGGTATTCGATCAGATACTGTATTCTAGGAGGGAGAGAGATTTTTTTCCTGCGGACACAAACTCTTTTTCTTATGATAACTCCAACAAGAAGTACTGGCAGCGCTCAACATAACCGCATGCAGACGCATGTGACCAAGGGAGCTTACCGTACCCAAACACGTAGCAAAGAGAGAGTCGAAAGAAAGGAACGTGGCAGATCTTTTTCTTAGTTCGACGCACGAATCTCAATAATTTCCTCAATTCACAGTTACAATTAAATCATTAACTTCCCGTGGGTGGGTGGTAGTGGTGGGGAATGACTGGTGACTTGAACGGTGATTTCTAAATCGACGAAGTTTCGTGTACTGTACTGTGACGTCACTAAAACTTGCGGACTGCTATAAAGCAGCGGAAGATGCGTGAGCAGCTTCTTATAGTTACAATCAGCATGTCCTCCCGTCGTTGATGACAGCCGTGTGGTAAAAATGCTGGGCTTAACAGCCAGAAACATGCATGGTGGTTCAATTTCCCCTATTTTTTTTTAAAATTATAGTTTGTTTGGCGTGGGGGTAGGGAAGGGGATGGGGGTGGGTGTAGGAGAGGCATAGGAGTGGGTTGGGTAGGGTTGGAGTTAGAGTGTAGGCACCAACTTAATTTCTCTATTGTAAACAAGTCGCTACCACCGAAGTTGTGACGTCACACAGCACACAAGACTTCATCGATATAGCCATCACCGTGACTGAAGATTACTACACAGGTCTCAACCTGTGTAGTAATCTTCAGTCATAAAGGCATAAAGC
>SMGT01011392.1:270005-288633 GCA_004794575.1 Lanistes nyassanus
CATCACCGTGACTGAAGATTACTACACAGGTCTCAACCTGTGTAGTAATCTTCATAAAGGCATAAAGTGGTGAGTCACGCTGATGTATATAATATATATATATTTTCAAAGCACAGTTTTGGTGTATTTATAGCTCATGTTTTATAGCTTGGCATCTTACACCATGGTCTGTGACTAACTGACGTGAACATATTCTTGACGTCAGGCACTCGCAGTCGTGTTGCTCCATGTTGTCGTGGTGCTGACGTGCACCGGACCTTCGCTGGCCTACCCCTCCGGGCCGCCAGTCACCGCATGCGGGGACATGTTCCCGAGCGGCCATTATACTGACGCCCAGATCACGACCCCGCCCTTTGAACTGCTGGTCAACTCCTCAACCATCTACCCTGGGAAGTCGATCACGTGTAAGTCTTGTGTGCACGCGTGTGTGCACGCGCGTAAGAGAAAGAAATAGCAGGAATGGAGAAAGAAAGGGGGAGGTAAGGGGATGAGAGAGAGGTGGGGAAGGGGATGAGAGAGGGGGTAAGGGGATGAGGGAGAGGGGGTGAAGGGGACGAGAAAGTGCAAGCGAGAGAAGAGGACAGAAGGAAAGAATGAAGGAAAGCTATTAGCACGTCCATGACAATGTCTTGCAGTGACTTTAAGGGTGAAAAGCACACAGGCGAACACGTCCTTCAAGGGCGTGTTTGTGCAGGCACGCCTTGCCGGCAACTGCAGCAACACCACTCCTGTTGGGACGTTTTCCATTCCAGCGACGGACAACTTCCTGCAAGGTTTCTCGTGCGGCCAATCAAACGTACGTACCCAATAACGCCTGATGCCATATACAGCGAAACCTGTCTGTAGCGGCTCCCTAAGCCGGCGGACAAGTCACCAATACGGACAATTGAGCCTGTCACCCATCAATTTTCAACACTACCCCCACCCCAACTCCTTCCCCTTCAACGGGTGGCCAGAGTGTCTAATGCGAAAAGCGGACAGTGATTTTCGGTCAAGATTGCCTGCTGTACCCGTCCAGAATGGACACGGTCCTTCCACACGCTAGTCCGCAGCTCTAACCATAGAGCTATCAAGGTCCCGTTTGCAAGACATGGTCTGGCGCATAGTTATTTATTTCCTTGGCCGCGTCACGAACACACCAAAGGAAAGTTTTCTCACAGGCGTGATGGTGATGAAAGTGATGATAATGATGATTCCATCACCACCTCGTGTCATATCAGCAAAGGAAGCCTTGGGACATGTTGAGTCCCTGATTGGTGCAGCAGTACACTCGCGACTTTTTCTTTGCGTCCATGTCAGTGTATTAGATGTCCACATTTCACAGTTAGGCAAGGGGCACCAGTCTCACATTTCTGACTTTTTCTTTGCATTCAAAAACCACCCAAGCAGATTGAATAAGCTTGACTATTCCATCATGTTGCCTATGTTTGGGGGATTTTTTTTACACTTACATACTGTATACTCTAGTCTAGTGTCATCTCCCTCAGATGAGCGGCCACCTTTCTCAGAGGGACAGTTTCAGCTGGTCCCAAGGGTGTCCCCTACAGACAGGTTTTGGCTGAGTAAGATGGTTAATGTTTACCTCCCCTTACCTCCTGATTAACACCTTCTTGATTGAATAAAGTTGACTATTCCATCATGTTGTCTATGTTTTGGGGGATAAATCCGTCACATTTCCAGAAGTTCTAGCTTTAGAATGTCAATTCTTCTGGGCTCAGACATTTTTCACAAGCGCAGTTAACCGGTCGTGAGACCATGTGCAATGCAAAAGTAAACGTTTCTTATGAGTATGAGGCGCAGTTTAGAACTTTCCCCCCAAAACAATTCAAAAAAGAGTTCCTATATGGGCTTAGGCTTAGATGCCAGTGGGCCTCCACCTGTCTGTGTTATTGGTCCGATCCTAAGATCACGTGATCTATTAATTATTCATATGTTTATACAGCCTGTATTAGAATTTTATGCACATAAAGTGTTTGTCGAGTTATATATATATGTAGTGGTAGTAAGTTTGGGGAACAGTTTATGCTTTTATGTGTTCCACAGCTGCTCGATTGGATGCATGCTATTGAAGCTGAACTACCTTTCAAAAACCCCTTAGCATGTGGGCAACGTTTAAAACTCTCCTTTTAATTAATATTTTTGTTTGGTTAAAATCCAGAACTCTGTTTCCCATAAGACAAGCCAGTATGTCCTGTACAACAAAACGTTTACATGGACTGCACCTTCTTCCATCCCTGGTCGCATTTTCTTCAGGTAAGTCACAACATAAATCATTGAGATAGTCACGACTCATACAAATGAGTTTCCTGGTATAACATCCTTTTAGCACAGGTTGTTGGGGTGGGTTAGAATTATTGTCATTGTTTAATTCTATCACGTTTCCCCTGAACTGGGGCTTACAGCCACGATGATGGGAATAACAAGGTTTGTGGGGGTGGGGGTGTTGTTTCTTAACGTCTCGTCGCAGACTAGGTGCATATGAGGACGGTGTTGCTGGAAACGAGTTAGCGTGTTGCCACCCCTGGACTGCTGTCACAACACAGGCTTCAGTCCCACCTAGTGACGTTATTCTGACACTGGGTCTCTATAATACTGTTCTCTATAGTGCCAGGTGTCTGGCAGGGCAGCTACTAAATTGCCAAATTTTTAAGCCTTATGTATGAGTAGGGCGGAGTACGAACCACCGACCTCCCGCCTCGGGGCGGACGCTTTAACCGCTAAACCACAGTGCCAGTCAGGACTAATCAAGAGCGGCGGTTTATCCAATGGCGCAAGACTGTGCCAAACGCTGAAATCACATGTCCCGAAAGTATACCTGTCTTTGTCTCGTTTTTTAAATTCCAGCAGCACATGGGATCTCGTTCATTACTTGAAGGGATCTGGTGCCGTTAAGTACAAAACCGAGAGACGTTGTAGGCTTGGCGCCGTTGTTGTTCTGTCCTTTGACACGCGATGTTTGTCTTGCAGGGCGACAGTGGTTACGAGCAAAACCATCTTCTGGACGGACGTCTTCTCGGTCTACCTCACCACGTCCACAGACACCACCCCCAGCCCCGCCAAGTACTGTGACGTGCGCAAGACGCTGGCGGAGACTTCCACCGCAGCGTCGACCTCTACCAGGGCATCATCATTATCGTCGTCCAGTTCAAAGGCAACATCGACGAGGTCGACAACCAGGAGTCTGACGACAACGAAAAGGATGACGACTTTGCGGGTCACTTCAGGTCAGACCTCCCTGGCCGCGGTGTGGGCGCTGACCACGGCTGCTGCTGCTGTTGCTGCTGCAGTGTTCTGATCTCGGAGGATCTTGAAACGATTGTTTTAAATGTTAGCAGACGCATGAAATGTTTCTGTTTGATAAACGCTGCATATTCTTGCTTTATTACTTGTTATGACACCTTGTTACTTGTTTGCATTTAGGCAGATAGACAATTCAAGAAAAATGTTCAGCTGGCAGCTATAGGCTTCCGTCCTCCACACCCTTTTCTTCGAGTTATCTCACCTTCCTGCAGGGAGGGGGTGGGGAATGCCGTGGACGGCCTTTGGTGGAGCAATGGACTCGCGTTTCGAAGGTTACGATTTCCAAGGACTGGCCAGAGACAACATCCTGGAGTTAAACTTTGTGCAGACTCCATTCGACCCTCTCCCTCCCCCGCCCACCCATCATTATACTGCCTCCAAGCACTGGTGGATGCTTTAATACAGCAGTAGCAACAGGTCCCACATCCCCGATTTATAAGCTTAATTTCAAAACAGATTCGGAATACCACCATGTCTTGTTATACCACAGCGTAGTTTTTTCCCCTCAGTGCACCATATATGACTGAATAGTGTCAGGTCTATTTTCACCTGTACTGATGCACTACAGCTCATGGAATAAATACATCCTGCTAAGTTCTTGAACTTTTAGCTACGGGTCACCGGGAAGGTAAATTTAACTGTAGGGAAAGGAAAGTTAGACTTTGACCACTTGCCTGTGGAGCGTAGGCAACTATTTTTTATAGTATCAAGGTAGAATTTTAATTTTACAGCTGAGAAGTACAGTACATACTTAGGTCCACACACACGTACAAGAAGAATCGCTGTGTTCGCTTTTTGCATTAGAAGATTTCCTTCTGACCAGTACTGACATGAAGCCAGGACCATAATCAGGAGCACATACAACACACAAACACTCACTCACTCACTCACCCACCCACCCACCCACTCACTCCTCAGACAGTAACAATTTCGACGGGCTGTGGCGTTCTTTGAAGTCTGACGCTTAATGAATGCTTTAGTAGTTTGAGATTTGTAGCAGTTTATCTTCTATAAAAGTTGCAGAATTCTGAGATTATGTTGGAGGAACATTTAAATCCATTAATGTATTATTACTAGAAATACATCTTTAGTATCCATTATTTGTCATGTCATCACCATTCTCTTCTCCCGTCTCCCCCCCCCACCCCCGCTGATCTCTTCTTCTTCCTCCTATCTATACCTTTGTAAATGTATCCATGTCTCTGTCCACGTCTGTCTATCTGTACATTTATGCATCTGCATCTTTATCTTTTATCGACAGTATCTTTGAGTCTCTTTCTCTATATATACCTAAACCTGTGTGTGTGTGCGTGCGTGCGTGTGTGTGAGAGAGAGAGAATGTGTGTGTGTGTGTGTGCGCGCGCGCGCACAAAGGGAATTTACTTCGCATCGTGTATTGTAGGACTCGAAGGCAGTTGTTAGGGACAGTCGAGTTGCCTGGCAAAAACTATACATTCATAGTCTACTGCTGTTGAACCTGCCGTTGTATTGTCTTCTATCATGAACCTATCATCGCATTGGTGGTCTAACAGTTAAGGTGCTGCTTCCAATGCTGGAGGTCGGCGGTTCGCGCCCCGGCCGAGTCATACCGAAGACTTAAAAACTGGCAGTCTAGTATCTGCTCTGCCAGACGCCTGGCACTATAGGGAACAGTACTAGGACTGGTTGCCCGGTGTCAGTATAATGTGACTCGGTGGGACTGAGCCCGTGTTGCGACACCAGTCCCACGTGTGACACCACGTAAACTTGTCTCATGCAGCACCGTCCTGATATGCACTTAGTTTGCGGCAGGACTTAAGAACTAAGCCTACCTACTAATACTGTTTTAACCTCTGGTTAAGAAAATGCAGGCGCGTCAAGTCAAAATCTGAGTCCTCTCATGACCCTTACAATTACTTTAATTCCACACTGGACTTCTCACAGCCACAGACTAGACGTTTCAACCTAGTTTCCAGCAGCTGTAGGCCTAGCCAAGTAAACCCATAATTAAAATTTTGTCTAGTTTAAAAAAAGTCACATTTTTGGACAAACTAGATATCCTTTTATCTGAATTTGGTGGAGACACAAATTGGTTAATCAGTAAAGGCTGTAGGAAAAATCCCCAAGCCTATTCAGGCTCAGTCGTCCTCCACATTCTGGACTAGATGTGTGCTCCCCCTTCTCCACTACTCGTCAGTCTTTTTAGCCTGTCTGTTAAAGGCTGCTCATGCGTACCGAAAACCACTTTAAATGTAAAATTATTGTTACATTTAAAAACAAACAGGTCCTCGCCCATAAACGCGGCTTTAGGCCGACAGGCGAGAGGTCGCCAGTTCGGGGAGTGATGTCAGAAAGACCCTCGGGGTGATTTATGCAATGGGAGATAATTTTACAGGTCACGATTCTGCGATACAGTCACTGACGATGTGAGGTGATACGCTCCCTCTACACATCCCCAGAGCTTTCCTTTTTTTCTCCTTCTTCTTTTGCATTTTCAAAGTGGTTTTTCTTTTATTCAATAAGTAAAGTCGATCAGGTAATCAAATTCGTTGACGTGGGAAAGAAGGCCAGCCATACAATCATATAACATAGCTCTGGTTCATTACAAGCACTGGATTGAACACAGACCATAATAACCGTCGTCCTTAAAGGATTACTGTACACATGACAGTATTAAAGGACAATGATCAACAATATTAAAGGATAACTTTTGACCATATTAAACCACAATACTCGTCAGTATTAGAGGACAATACTTGTCTGAGGAATGTTTGCCTTAAAGTCACGTTGGTGTCGACGAATCTTGGTGGCGCCAGTTGTCTAGCAAATTGTCCTGAAATTAAGCACCACCTTCCATGCAAGCACAATGATCTGAGGTCTGGGTAATGCATTTAACTTAGCTCTTGTCCATGGAAGTTTCTGTTGTTGTTCTTTTTTTTAAATAAAATGCGCTTTTTTAAATGTGTATGAATCTGTGGATGTACCTGTGCACATTCACAAAAAAAAACCCACCCACTGGAGCTGTCGACATATCAGGAAAACGGATAATCCTCTCTAAACCTTATAAGCAAACAACGGGCGTAAGTGCAGGTGCATGGGTGTATTTGTGTGTGCAAGCGTGGGTGTGTTATGCATGTGTAGCAGAACAGGAAACCGTGTCATACAATTTATTATTGAACGCCTGTGGTGGGGGGGTTGTCTAACTGCAGTTTCTCTCGTGCTGCAGCTGACTGCCCAGACCGGTTTGACGCATGCAGAACTATTGAAAGAAAAGGCCACTGATCATAATGCGTTATGCAGTGAGCAGCTTGAAAAGGTATGACACATCTTAAAGGTATTTTATTCCCTGCTGCATGAGTTTGCTAGGTACAATGTAAAAACACTGACCAGGCGGAAAAAGACCAGGTTATGGCTAGGTTTTCCGCGTTTGCTATCAAACACACACACCTTTGGTGCTATAAAGAGACGGCAATTATTGGGTCCCTGATGTTTCTGTTCACTCACCTGAAGAGAACGATGAGGCCACCCGTGAATCGAACACAGAGTGGGGAATGGGGGACTTAGACATAACCTCGCAACAGGCTCCTGTCTTTATTCTGCCTGTTCGATCGTCATTAATGTTTAAAGTTCTTGTTTGGGGGGGGGGGGGGTGGCCTTTGACGGTCCTCATGTGACGCACTTCGTAAGTAGCCATTTTTAGCTTGTCAGGGAAAGACAATGCAGCGGGATGGTTTCATGACACCAAGCCAGCCAAGGTTATCAAGATCTGCATGGGTTGTTTGATCCGCCACGTGACTGCCTTAGTTGATATCCAGGCCAAGCCGTGTGGGATTAAACTGGCTATTATTAACTTTTGAGTCATTCCCCCTCCCCCTCCAACACACACGGTGAACCTTCCTCTCTCCCATCTCGCCTTGTCTACCCTGCATCCAAAGATGTGCCGATCTCTCCGTCCTAGACAAGCTGGCAACTGCAACTGCAAGTCTGGGTTAATTCTTGTTCCCCATAGTTTGGACACGGTATAAAAAAGTTATTCATTTCTCTCTCCCCCACCCTTCCCCCCTTCCTTACAGTCAGTTCTAGTCATAAAAGAATGAGCTCACGCCCTCCTCGATTACGCAGGTTCACGTGCAGCCGATGTCGTCACGTGACCGATGAAGTCATCAAGCCCCGCGTAACCGTATAGGTGGCCGCAGCTGATTGGTTTGCCCTGACAGCATATTCTTCCATTGCCTTACCTTCTGGCAAACGTTTTGCTACTTCTCTTCTCAAATTACCTCAAAAGAGTTTTATTTTCACAGGGAACACTGTCACTGTACACTGGCCTCGCTATTTCCACAAAGAATTTACTGAAAGGCTATGTTCTTCTCTCTTCTTCATTTCTCTTGACAAATACCCGTTGATTAGGATACACCGACATGGTGCAACAACACGACACAGCTAGAGATATGAGGCAATTCACTCAGCAAACGGGATCAAGATCACATGGATCGGTAATTTTCCGAAAAGGCAAATGGAGAGATCACTGACAGATGAACTTAACAGGAAGCCAGAATGAACATTTCATCGGTCAGACTGTAAACAGCAGATTCCACATCCCGACAGAAAATGAACTTGGATCCTATTGGACTGTGCCTATTCTTTTCACTTGATAGCCTGTCACTGTTTCTTGTACTCCCCAAATGGGGACCGCTCTTACGAGCTTCCAGGTCTTTGTGTGGCCATCATTACACTGTGTTCCATACTGAAAAAAATTGTAGTTACTAAATTTTTTTTAAACTTCAGTACGTTTGCCGCAAACGAGATCTGAACACACGACCGCACGTGTCTTGCTTTTGTGTCAGTCGCGCATTACTGTTGAGAGACGGTCCCGTCACTTCGTGGCTGTAGTCTAGGCCCACTTCAAGTTTAGGACAGAGCTACAGTTTCTAAAAAATTCCCTTTCTCTTTCTGGTCTGCCGCATTCTTTCTTTCTGTAATTATAACCGACTCAGGTATTTCATCTCTATTCCTTTATGTCCATACATCAACAATCGAGTTTGCTGTTTGTGGAGCATATAGAGCTCTGTCCCAGTTCTTGGACACCTTGGCATGAATTCGATCTGGATGGTACGAATAGTTATTGCACTGCAGCCAAGCATAAGTTAAAAGACGTCACTGGCTAAGGTGAGTGCGCATGCCCAGATAGGGCGCGGCACGCACAAGGTCGCGCGTATGATGAAACCTTCGCCTCACCCTGTCCCGCCAGTCCGCTGCTGCAGATCCCTGGTGGAAGGTTCGCTGTAGATGCTGTAGACAGATTCAGCTGGCATGCAGCGACATCCTTAAAGTAACATTTTAAAATTATGTGTCGTGTACTATAAAGCAACAAGAACTGGTTTTTGTGCTACACCTGGAAAAGCGAGGGAAAAAAGTCCGAACCGATTTGGAATAGACAGAAATTTATCGGACACATTGTTCTATCCAGGCACAAAGCGCACAGCACGAGAGACAAAGGATACTGCTTGGTATTTCGTGGGAAATACTGTACTGCTGTTTGTGGATTTCTGTACCGATATTTCGGACATCTGTCACGGCGTTAGAACTCCAATAATGCAGGTACGTTCATTGATCTTCCGAATTGAACTCTTTTCGAGGATCTGCCAAGTTCCTTTCTTTTGGCCCTCTCTTTGCTACATGTTTAGGTACGGTAAGCTCCCTTTGGGCACAGGCTTCTGCATACGGCTATGTGTGAGCGCTGCCAGTATCTTTGTTGGAGATATCTTTCGATAATTTAAGCGCTCTGTCCTCATTTGTTCTTAAGTTCTCATTTCGGGTCATCGGCAGACTTTCTATTTCTTTCTCCCGTCTATATTTTTAGCGATCTGTTCGTCAGTCTGCTCTAGTCTGATCGGATGAAAAGTGACACCTGGGCACAGGGTTTGCCATTATGTTGGAGAAGGGGGTTCTCCGGGTACTCCGATTTTCTCCTCCCTTCATCTTTCACCCCCTATCAACCCTCGTCACGCTGACCTCGTCTGTGGTATAGGTAAGGGTTGTCTCTCGACCTTTTTAGGTTGTAAGGGAGTGTTTGTGTGTGTGTGTGTGTGGGGGGGGTGAGGTCACCACTTTCTGTGGGGCAGAGGACTGGGCCCATCTCATCTCCCTCTCAGTCGCTGTCTTACCTTTCCTATCACATGGGGTCAGGTACCCAGTCGCAGGTGGGTAAACTGGGGGAAGTGTGCTGCGGCGTACAGGTATCGAATCAACCTGTGGCGTGACTTTCGGAAACCTTCTCTTTAACCACTCGGCCGTCCGTTTCTCCAGGCAATAAACAGCCAGCCAACCCAAACCAAATTCTTCGCGTGACACTTTACCAAATCTGGCTTTTAGCTGGTGACTATGAAAATCATGTTGAGGCCAAGTCATTCCGGCTAATTATTTTCCACAAGCACGTTAGCAAAACATACTGCTCTAAAGAATTAAAAGACCAATGCAAACTTCAAGCGTTGCGTAATCACAATGAAGCTGCAGTGTACCTTATTTATTAATGTAAATACCAACAACAGATTCAACATCTTTAATTTAACCAATATCAGAAATGTGGGTGCCTCCATTAGCCTCCACGCAAAAAAAAAAAAGAGTCAACGTTGTCGCATTGGCTGAACCAGTGTCCCGTGGGTCATTTGAGGGATCGCCTGTTGCTCCTGCTGAAGAGAAAGAAACAGGTGGTTAAGGTCAGCTGGTGGTGGTTGCAGCTCTGGGAATGGCGCCTGATTCCATTGCCTGCAGCACTGGCAGTACAAGAAGCTGCAGAATGTCATCCCTTAGACCACGCCAGTGAGGTTGCTTTGCACATGGAATATGGGTTCTGTAGGCCATCCCCGTTTCTCCTCAAACCACGATGGACCCGCCACCAAACGGTTCATTCTCCCTCACGGTGGCTTCGCGGTAACGCTCATCCTGTTGCCCCCATAAGCGGATTTTCTCATCGTGAAATGATCTTGCCAAGCGCGACTTGTCGGCGAAGAGAACTCTGGTCCCCTGTTGGGGTGTCCAACCCATATGACGCCGGCCCCAGCCCACCAGCGCGATGAACGGGAATGAGGAACATACAGTTGCAGCAACGTGCACACACATGGCTATGAATGCTAATTACCCATACTATGGGATAATCCAATTTTACATATACAGATACACGTATGCAAAAGGTAAACAAAACATGTATATGCACAAACTGTCAATATGTCAAAAACTTTACTAAGCAGATTTGCTTATTGTGAATGTTTCACACATACAGGCATGTCGGCTAATGTATTCTCACTATTTCTAGTCTGTTTCAACCAAAGTGAAAAGCTTAAGGACACAGAATTGATGGAGAATACGTGTATCTATGTCACAGTACTTAGAGATTTAAAAAAAATACGAAGCGTCTTCCTCACTCGATAGCACCCAATCAAAACGGAATGAAGGACCTAACAGCTGTCTGGGGATTAACCAGCGGTTTACCTTGTTCTGCCTGAGCGATCCATGACAGATTTGTCCGTAATCAGAGCCGAAAACGCACTTGCACAATGGATAGTATGTAGCAGTATTATACTACTGGATTGCTGTCTGCTTGCCGAGACCAACACCAAACCTTTCGTGGACTCTTAAACTGACAGGTCTTGGTCAGCCAAGATTTCGTCTTCCGCACCGGAAGCATAGCGAGAGATCGAGAATGGCTTGCTGTCAAAGTTCTCCTTGCCAAGATTGATATTATGCTCGCTAAGATTCATTTTCCTCGTATAAACGCACTGCTGTTTTACAATACGTACAGCTGTACTCAGAAAACCTACACAAGTGCGTCCGTTCTTTCTAAATCACGTGAGCGTATTTGTACCCAGCTGTTTGACCTTGGGTTACAGAAGTCTGTGGACCATGAACATGTGTGACCTCGACCTCGATCCTGCGAAAGCCCGAAGGTCGACCGCAGTGACAGAAAATGTGACTAAATGCAAAGACTGCTGGCAATCCAGAGTGTGCAGGGTCCATGTGTGCACACAATGGGTCTCGTTCATTAGAACATCTGTCATGTATTCATCGGCCCAGCGTCCCAAGTTGCGGCTGTCTATAGCCCGTTCCCATAATGCCCTTTCCCATAATGAAGCCGGCCCCGCCCAGTTACCATGCCCTTGCTGCACTAGAAACAGCGAATTTCCGGCAGGAAAACAAGACTTATTGACTGAAATTATCACTCTCTGAATCAACCTGATCATATGACGGCCATGTGGAAGTTGGAGATTTCTAACGCTAAAGGGACTCAATTATTCCCGAAGTTCAGAATCCCAGCCAATGTAAATTTTTTTCTGCTGTCTCTTATCGGCCTTTACACTAACCCCTCTTTGTGTGTATGACAGAACACACGTGACAGAACATGAAATTTAATAGATTAGACAAAATACACATTAATTTCTGCCTGTTTCTAACTTTGGCTTTCTCAACATTGCGAATACATTACAGCCACCAAAAATATAACCCCCACTCACGCAATGTGTTTTATGTGGCTATGTCTGATTTTGAAGACGAAAGGGAGGAAAGAATGTGAATTATTTTTATGCGTGCAACAGTGTAAGCAATTTTCAGAGTAATCTAAAATATAATAAAGAAATTCTTCGCCTAAAAATATGAAACAAATGTGACTGTCTCTACCAAACACTTAAAAGAGATCTGTCACTCTTGTAGAATCCGTTCATATAGGCATTTTTTAAAAATCAGATCTTATGAATAAGCTATACACAGCCAACAAGAATAGACATGGTCCGTCCATTTCTCAATAATAACATTTATTTTTGCATAAATAGGAGTTAAAACCAAAAAGCTTGACTTTTTCTGAATCCAGGGGGTGGTATGATGGCAGTGTGTATGTGTGCGTTCGTGCATGCGTGCGCGCGCCGTTGCAATTTGATAGACGGAGAGAGACGAGGGGAGGGAGCAGATGCACATATTAAGAAGTAGTTGTGCTTTCTGATTTCAGACTCAGGTCGTGTGGTTGCTGCTGCGCATGCTGGCCGTCAGCGTGCTGCTGTCGTGCTGTGGACCTTCATATGCGTACCCGGGCGGGGCACCGGACACTGCGTGCGTGGACATGTTCCCCTCGGGGCACCACTCAGACTCACAGACCAGTTCGCCTCCCTACGAAATGACTGTCAGCAACACGACACTCACAGCAAGCACACAATACTCTGGTGAGTGCACAGTAAAGGTCTTTCTTAATTGAACGAAGTGTGTCTTAGTTTACCAAACACTTCGCGGAAAATATACACTTGTTCAAAATGCAAACCTGGTGAACTTCGGGTCGACTTGATTGTGTGTTTCTGTCTGCTGTCACGCGTAGAGTCCTGGTAAAATACATTGTGGACTGGACTTAGAGCGCTCTGCAAGGCCTCTGAGACCAGGCTTCGAAGAACTAGGGTGCACATTCGTCCCGTTAAGAAAGCCTGTCAGTGACTTTCGTGAGCGTTTATGCTACATGTACTAAGTAAACAACCACATCAACACTGATACAGAGAGATGGACGGACGGACAACATAGAAACAGGATGGCAGTCGTGAAAGACAGTCGCGGGCAGACAGGTAGGCTGGAAAGCTCATAAGACAGACCCACCGACGGAGAAAGGGGGGGGGGTGGGACAGACAAAGAAAGAGCCAGTACGCCCTGCAGAACAGACGCACTTGGAGTCGGGAAGCCAGGTGGGTAGGGGAGGAATAGACGGAAAGACGACTGTAATCTCTGTCCCTCGTTGTCTGCGCAGTGACCCTGAAGGTCAAGGCCGGGCAGACCACCAACTTCAAGGGCATGTTCGTGCAGGCGAGGCTGGCCGACAACTGCAACAACAACACCCCCTTGGGCACGTTTTCCATACCTACTGAAAGCGCCAGTTTCTTGAAACTCATGAACTGCGCGGGGGGCACAAATGTACGTATGACATGGAACACTGTTCTTTGACTCTTTCTTTCTTTCTTTCTTTCTTTCTTTCTTTCTTTCTTTCTTTCTTTCTTTCTTTCTTTCTTTCTTTCTTTCTTTTTCTGAGTGTCTGGGGTGAACTGTGCACATTATAACAGAATATGAATCCGTATACACTGTCTGTCTCTCCACGACACACTCACCCGACCACAGACTGGTGAGGACATAGGGCGGGCTTCGGGTTGTGTGTCTTCAATCCACAGATAACTTTCCCGTTGAACTAGTTCACTCTGAAATATGTGTGGTGTTTTGCTGAAGTATAAACGCACGAATGTGTACACATGCATGTGTTAATTATTTCAAAGTAGTGCAAAGACACTGGCAGCCAAGCCAGGGACGTTAGCTGCCAAACTACGGACATTAGCATGGCCAGGCACGTGTGAACGCAGGTGTTGTAAGTTGTCTGCTTTGTGTGTTTTCCTTGAACCACAGAACGCCGTGACTCAAACGGGTAAAGTCAGTCAGACCACCAAGACATTCTCCTGGACATCACCGTCTACCATCCCTGGCACCATCTACTTCAGGTAATGCACGTGCCGAACATCGCAGGGGGATTAACGGGGAAAATTTCAGCACTGTCGTAGAACGGAGACCTTGCAATGTCTCAACACTTTTTTCCACATTGTTTGACCTTTTTCTGTTTACCTTCTCGCTGTAAAATCCCCCATAGATGCAAACAATTTAAAAATAAACTGTTGAGTAACCGTAACCATAAATGACGCGTTCTTTCTGTTGGTACTAGGGCCACGGTTGTGTACGAGGAGCACACATTCTGGACCCCCGTGTTCTCCGAGATGCTGAAACCGTCCAGTGCGACATCAAACCTATCGCCGTGCACAGTAAAGACAACGGGGGGTGCATCTCCATCTTCTGGCATTCGTTTGATAACAGCCATCGCCTGTCTCATTGTCATCGCGCTGCTGTTGTGATCTCAAGATGCGCTGATGGGGACCAGACGCTCAACCTTGTCAATGTGGCTCTTAACCGGCCACACCTTTTGATGGGAACCTAGATCAGGCGATGGGTGTTGTCGGATCGAAAACCAGACCCGAGATCGCCTGGACTGGGTTCGCGGACAAAGGTTCACTCAATTTATAGTACTTGTTAGTCTGAAACACCTGAACGGAGATACACCTTTGTAGAGTACACGCACTTCATGCACTTTCGAGGATTGCACAGCCAGAGAAATGATTCAGCCTCCGACATCTTTTTTCCTTGGGTTGCTATATAGAGCCTATTTGCCCTCTCTGCCCTCTACCCCCACCCCTTCCGATAGTTAAGCCTATTATTTTTATTGTCAGGTTTTGAAAAAACACTGTTTATTTTAGACAATACTACATTGCTGAGTTCCTGAATGAAAATGAAATAAATAATAACAATGAAATGAATAATAATAAGGTGATGTCGCAGCTGACCCGAACTATGGGATTCCACTTTGAAACATGAACCTCTTTTAATCCACCTACACATCCCTCCATATACTTTAAAAGAAAACACTCCTGTTATCAAAATTTCTTTTAGAATCTAATTATACGAACAAAACCTTCAGAACCGATCTGGCCATAATTATTCATATTTCCGTTCAGTATATCACATCGTTTCTAAACCAACCAACCAATGTGTTCTATTGAAAATTTCCCAGCATGCCTCGCAATTCCAGACCATGGCTGATCTACATCACCTTGCGTGCTGGGTACGCTGGCCATTGAACATTGCAAGCTTATGCACGAAAAGGATCGCAGATTTGAAAGAAAATAACTCGAAAAATAGAACAGAACTTTAAAGGAAGGGAAATTCGAAAGAACGAAGAAGGAAGAGGAAACAAGCCACTTCATCTCGGCGATTGAGAAATCATCGAGTGTCACGTGACTTCCATCTTGTACTTTCTTGTGGGGTTTTTTTTTGATCGAAACTAAATACTTATAAACTATTTTTGTACATTACACCCTTTTGTCTTTTATACAACAAAGTTTTTCTTCCATGCAAATATTCTGTGTTTCGGTCTCTTTAATAATAATATACAAAATATTTGTATAGCGCTCTATCTCCCAACTGAGCTCACCGCGCTTTACAGTACGCACAACACATACACATACACACACTCTCTCTCTCTCTCTCACACACACACACACACACAGCACACACAATACACTGGAATGTAGCATTCATACGCACATATGGATTACACACAGGGTAACTGACAGGCAAGAGGAAAGAGATGAATTTCAAGGGCAGTACGGAAGGAATTTGAGTCAGAGTTATTGCCGATACTGGCGGGAAGAGAATTCCAAACCGTTGGAGAAGAGAAAAAGAAAGGGCGATGTCCGAAAGACTTTGTGCTGACCTGTGGAACGACCAGGACAGAGGCATCAGCAGAAGAGCGGAGGGTTCTAGCTGGAGTATAAGGCTGGATGAGGCCCGAGAGGTAGGAGGGTCCTGTCTGATATAGGGCACTGTGGGATAGACATGCAGTCTTGTATCTGATTCGATCTTCAATCGGTAGCCAGTACAGCTTGTGCAGGTGAGAGATAATGTAGTCAGCTTTCCGAACTTTCAAAATCAATCGAGCAGAGTTGTTCTGCAGCTTTTGTAGTCTGTTTAGAAGATACTGTAGAGATACTTTCTTGTCGATCTTCATATGAAAAATATTGCTATGTTAACGTGATCGCTGTTCATGAATTTCAAAGCAGGTCAGTGCCCCCCACAAATATATTTCAGCAGAGAAGTTACAAATAAGAGGAGTTGGAGAAGGGGAAGGGGCTATTCTTCGCCGTGTCCAATACAGTGGTTACCGGAACGAACGGACAGACGTCGAGTTTTAAGTGGCACTGTCGTGCGCATTAGGCTAAACAATGTAATGCCTCCATGGCGTGCTAAGAGATGAACGTCAAAATTGCTAAAGAAATATTGAAACAACGGAAAAAAAACATCGGCTGGTTTTCATTCTGTTCCAAAGCATAAAGAGTGGCTCCAGATGAAACGTGTGCTCTTTAGAGACTATAGGTTCTAATTTATGCCAGTGCATGTGTACGCATACCTGTACAGGATACAGGAGCATGACTGATGTCCTCCTGGTCCCTTGACTTCCCCCACCCCCAAGCTATGCGACTTAATGAAGGTAGACGTCACTGGCAAAGTGCAGGAGTGGGGGTGCGGATGGGAGGATCGGGAAATTGACAAGCAATGTGAGACGGCTTCCAGCGGCTAGAAACGCGCATTTACATCGAAGCGATTTATTTGCAAGATAAAAACTCCTCCCTTTTCCCCTCATCGCCAACCTCCCTCCACATGTCCTTGATACCGATTTGCTGAAAGAAACGTAACTGGGTTGTGCACGCGCTTTTCTGCTTCTCTACCACGCACGTACCCACGGGAGCACGTATACATGCATGCACACACACGTAAGTAACCGCACGCACACACAGACACATGAATACGAGATGTAAGTGTGTTTAACATCCACTGTCTGAATTGGCAGTGATGTATTTGACGACAAACTCTTTTAGAAAGCGTTTTCAGTGCGCCAGTAGGTGCACGCCTGCTGCCAAACGCTGGTTTCCAAGCAACAAAAAGTCATTTTATATATAACAATGGACAAATGCAACGCAAGTGAACAGCTGCAAATTATTGACCGTTTCACGCTCCAGCTATCGACGACATGCTGTGTGCAGCGAGGGATGACGCCATCTGTCAGTCCGCCTCCCAGCTGACGTCATGTCTTGCTGCGGCACATTGCCCAGATACTTTCGTTGTAAGGCCCACGTGGACTGTTAATTTACGATAGTGTTTGCCATAGAATGGTCTGAGATAGTTGTTGTCCCGGCTATCAAGGCTGTCAGTAAACTACTTCGACTGCGTGAAAACGGGTGTACGTGTGAATTTCCTTTGCAGGGTGTCAGTGGATGTCCTTTCCTCCAGCACGCAGGACGGCCAACGTGCCTCAAACAGATCGAACTCGAAGACACACGGCAATATCTCCATCAAAATCTGCAGACGAGGCAGCCATCTTGAATCTAATTACCGATTGGGAAGTTGAACATATGTATTAGCGTTGGGCTGTAGGAACCTTCCTATCTTGCCTTCTGCTTACAAAAGCGGTCGTCTTCCGCCCCAATATTTTCTGATCCCTCCTAACCATCTGCAACAGTGCCCTCCGCCATCCTTTTTCCCCTTTATAAACAATAGTGAACTGATCAGCTGTGTGTAATGTCGATCATGTGCATGCCCGTGTGCCTACCAAAGCAGTATGGCAGCATTGAGGTTCAGGAGAGTGATATTACTGCAAGCACACAGACACACAGACACACAGACACACAACCTATTTTCGTGTTAAGGTTTGAGTATACCGAACCCTTATGGTTATACGGATGAAAAACCGAGCCTTTTATGATGATTTCAATCGGTTTTTAAAGGGTTCCCCTTTAAAAGAGATTGCCTACTGGATAAAAATTTCAGAGTTCAGAAAGTTCTCTCTCTCTCTCTCTCTTACTCCCCACCCATTTTCTCTTGGCAATCTCTCTCCACTTCTCTCTCTTAGAAAAGTCTTGCTGAACCACGCATTAGGAAAGTTGTTATGGTGTTATCGTATGGCCCCCAGCTATTCCAATACCCCGAAATGGGCGTAGCTCCTCGCGTCGGGGTCTCGGTTGATCTGACACGCACGCACAATTGAAAACCGTGGGAAGCGCACTGGCAGGTACGTCCGCACAACGGAAGGGAAAGCGGGGTAGGGGTGGAATGTGGTGAGGGAGGGACAGGAGCTCGAGAGGAAAGGGTCGATATGTGTGCCGCATTTTTTTTTAGAAGGAAGGGCAGGTAGTTATTAACACGACTTGCTACCAGCCCGCTCCCCGCATGTAATTACAAGGTCAGAAACTGTGACCCCTGTCTCAAAACCATTGCGACCTTCCTATCTTATCCACAATGAGCAGAATGTGCAGTAATATGACTTGTTACAGGCCGACATGACTATGTTAAGCATTATGAGTACCTGTCACAGCCCGCTCCCTCTCACCGCAGTCATACTCACTAGTGATAGGAGGGGTTTGTGGGGGCGTGTCCTTTCTACCACCACTCGTACCAAACACAACACTAGACCGGCAGTGAAAATTCAACGAGGCCCCAGCCAGGTATAATTTTTCGACTCCCTCCAATCTCCCCCAAACAATCAACGCACATATAAATATCTCTCGCACTCTCTCACCACTGCACTACACATATGACATCAGCTAATCTCTAACACGTCATTGAATGGCTCGTGACCACCCTTCATCACACCTTCTCATCGCCACCAATAAGTCCCTTTCGATCACTCGTCGATAGTACATCGATTATTGAATGGGTCCAAGTCCATTCACTGAAAACT
>SMGT01011392.1:303695-333086 GCA_004794575.1 Lanistes nyassanus
CTTTGATGTTGTTGACATACAATGTTTTCCTGGAGATGCATGCACACACGCACACACACCGACACACACATGCACTGTCTCTCATTCTCTCTATAAAGTTTCAAATGAATTTTTTGTCATAACTCCAACAAAGGTACTGGCAGCGCTCAAACATAGCCGTATGCAGACGTATGTGCCCAAGGGAGCTTACCGTACCCAAACACATAGCAAAGAAAGGGCCGAAAGAAAGGAACTTGGCAGATCCTCAAAAAGATCTGCCATCCCTTTCTTTATAACGGCGCTATTCTTCACACAGCTAGCCCTCGGTGCATAAAGTCCTATGTTGTGTTCGTGTTTGAATCCTAGTTGTCAGCATACGCTTAGTGAGCAGGCTGACTACATTAAAATGGATTCTCTGTATACACACGTTGTGCAGTTATCTTTTGATAATTTAAGCGCTTGGTCCTCATTTGTTCTTTATGAATTTTTGTCATTTCAAAGTCTGTAATAATGCACAATACATCACATAGTTTCAAGGCCTTTATTGCATGTTTTGGTGAAGTCAGCTTGATAGAACCACCTATCATGACCTCTATGGCTGCTTATCCTCATTTTCAGTTAATGTTTTCCCCACTGTGTCATTGCCTGTCACCTTTCTGGGGGGTATATCTTTCCATATATCGCTCTCTCCTCATCACCCGCCATGCACCCCTGCATGCACAAACTTACAAATGATGCAACAAGTATTAATATGCATTGTTTGTATGGATTAAAAAAGACTGAAGAATTCTGTGTACAAAAAATTGCTTGTTAAATGCTCAAAGGTACAACTTACAGATAGTTCTGAACCTCTTGTCCCTTGTCTCCAAACACTGCTGCCATATATGTATCAAAGAAGGTACTGAAGCACTGAGGAGGCTGAAATTCTATTACCTGGAATGGTCACATAATGTGTGAAAATATGGATGTTATAAGAGAATTATGTCTTTTGTTCTTCTGACCATGCAAGCACTTATCTAACATTCAGAAGAAAAGAATACAGAACAGATAAAGTATGCAAGGATCTCACAGTGTGACCAAGGCTTTCCAAAGCTGCTTTTGCCTGAAATATGGCGCGCACTCCAGCTGGATGTGGCTGCAGGCCATCAACAGTAAAATAAAAACCAATTCTCAGCTGGTCCCTCTTCTCAAATACCTAGAATCAAGTTAGAAATAGCGTCTGGTTACATTCAGTCAAGTAAAGCAGCAAAAATGACTTTTTGAAACATAACACTATTTTCTTTTCAACGCTCATACTATTTTTTGCAGGTATGCAAGTACACCATATACCTATCCCAAAGACATACCCATACAAAAGGCACATAAAATCAAGCCAACAGGTAACAATAGTTGTTTATTATACATGTATTTATATACTGTATATGATCTGGAATGTGAAAGCAATTAAACACTCAAGTAAAACAATAACACATTTCCTGTATTACAAAAAAAATTCTCACCTCATTTCTGAATGGTACAGGAGGAAGGCAGGCATTAATGTCAAAATGCTCCTTGGACAAAACAGCCTTTGTCGCCAACACCAGGCCACTCATATCTCGAGCCATTGGTCCAACTGCGAGTTTTACTGGAACAGTCATTTAAATTCTACAGACAAGAATATCAACTTTTAATTCTTAAAAGAAGATACTTATTTTCCTGCACAATGTTGGGCCACTGCAAAGCAATGCTACCGCACAAAACAACAAAGTATACAGTTTAAGATGAACAAATCATTGTGATGTGGAAGCAACAGTAATCTTCATGCGCTTCCTAAAAAGAACATAACATTCATATACTACGTTGTGTGTGCCTATAGCAAATTTTAAAAGTTGACCTGTTTGAGACTAAAAGAAAAAAAAAGGCTACTTATTTATTGCTCTCACCAAGTGTCTGGCCAGATCCAACAGCATAATGCCCTTTAGATCTTTAAACAAACAAATTTTAAGTTATTCAGAAGCATAAACAAGATTTAAATACACTTCAGTTTGCTCCTGTTTCCATTATTCTTATTTACTAAAGTATGTGCAGGCATACGAAAATGAGCTGCTAAAAGCAATCACTGTTTTAAAAACATTAAACATATGGGAAAGAATGTTTTCGTATCAAATACCGACTCCATAGAGAAAGTGAGCAGCCTGACCTTATCATAATAATCTGCTACTGCAGTCTATCAGCTACAGCTCAACAGGCCAAAAGCTTACCCAACCCTACTCGCAGTGGGCTTGAGTCCATACACCCCACACATGCAGCTTGGCAACCGGATGCTGCCCCCAATGTCTGACCCAATACCAATGACAGATCCACCTCCTCCGATCAGCGCTCCTTCTCCTCCTGATGATCCTCCTGGGCCACGTCTGCTGTCCAGTGGATGCAGTGTCTGACCATATATTGGGTTAGAACACGCAAACCTGTTGATCACAGATCATTCCTTAACTGGACACAAGATATGGGGGATTTTTTTTGGGGGGGGGGGCAGAGGTGGGGATGGGGTGGGGGCTTGTGTCTGCTAAAACTTGCAATTGGTATTTAGTAATTTGAGGTAAAGGTTGTCCAATGACCTTTTTGTTAGGTCGTAGTGGAGTGGGGGTATGCGGTTGGTTTAAATCTGTGTTGGACTGAACACTCACGTCATCAATGTCTGTGGGATGTTTGTTCTTACAAATGGCACTGCTCCAAGATTTTTCAGTACCTGAAAGTTTTTTTATCATGTCAAAAGATGTTATCATTCTTCATAATAATAAAATTCCATCACAAAATAACGTGTCACATTCTCAGTCTGCCTTTTGTTCATGTTATAAAACACTTTCATTTTTAATGCATGAGGAACTGGTCCTAAAAAGCATTTAATAAAATTGATCAGAAAATAAATCTTCACTTATGTCAGAACAATGGACGACCATGATGGATTTTAGAGACTGACCCTGACAATTTCTGCATCTCTCTCCATTTTCTGAAATGTAAAAACTTGGAGGCCAGCAGTACAATCGTATCCCTGGAAGAATGAAAATCATGTAATTGCTGGTGTATTTACAAATTATAGAGAACATTTTTTCATTGCTTGCAGAGGCTATTAATTATATATATATATATTACAAGGCTGTACAAGTACATTTAACTAGAAACTCAGCAGTCAAGCAGAACCAATTTAAACCGTGCGACAACAAAGACAATGACACTGTTGTGAAGTCAGAAAGTCTCCTTATTACTATCATTTCTGGATTAGGCACTCAAGTGCATTACCTAGAAAAATCCCCTCAGAGCACATGATCTTAAGGGACATATCTACCATTAAATATCATATGTTTATCAGCAGTTATTTGTTGAAATATACAATGTCTATATCATGATTTGTTTCATCATAATACTTAGACTGTTTGCTGTTTTCTCAGGCCAGTGCACC
Organism: Lanistes nyassanus; assembly: GCA_004794575.1. Taxonomy (NCBI): domain Eukaryota; kingdom Metazoa; phylum Mollusca; class Gastropoda; order Architaenioglossa; family Ampullariidae; genus Lanistes; species Lanistes nyassanus. The sequence goes on from SMGT01011392.1 coordinate 307,114, forward strand.
CAGTGTGGTTTGTCTGAAAACGTTGGCGATAACAACTCTTTTAGTAACAGTGTAACTTTGTGAAAAGGAAGAAAGCATGTGTCTTTGTGTATGCTAACTTGAAAAAGGAAAGTCAGGGGAAAACATAAGTACTTTTATGGATATGGTTTCCTTGATGCTGACAGGAATGCCATGAAGAAGCCCTCGCTTTTCTGGAGGAAGTAGGTCAAGGCTTTGTGCCAGAGCCTGTCAACCACACAGACATCATAATATGTACATTCCACAATGGTATAGTCTGTTTTGTTACCTAAACGACTTATACTATAGGATGCACCACCAGTTTAGTGTTTCTGAGCAGCTTGTTTATGATGCTCACACAGTGTATTCCATTATATGCCACCTTTATTTTTTCTTCCCACATTAGATCCAGCTAAACAGCTGAAAAAGATGGTATGGATGGTGCACACGGAAACAACCATCTATATATATATACTCACCTCTCTGTGTACCTTCGCCCTAAATCTTTGTCTGAAACATGGAGGCCAACACACCAAGACATAAGGTACATATGAAAGTCTGATTCATTCCATATTTTAAGTTCAGAAGAAAAGTGGATGCATGGCTTTGCCCATACAACTACATACATACAACTATCCTGTCACAAAAAGGTAGAAATATACTGATATCATTGAACCTCTGCTTCCAGAATGGGTTCCGTCACACAGTTCAGCTTCATGTTTACTTCCATTGCCTACAAGAGGAAAAATGAAGGAAAGCATGATATACAATATATATATATTATCATATAAATATAAATGGGTTGGTAAATAAAAATGATACGTCTTGTAGAGTGTTGGCCCATACACAATTTTAAATCATTTTTGCCCCAAAAGCATATTCACTTAAGCTCTTTGGCATTAAAATGTTATTGCATAGACAGAACACCAAGAAAACAAGACATTGCATGTTCTGCAACAATTTTATGTAAATTTTAAGTTCTTGTTCACCTTGCTCTGGAATGCTTGTAACACTTCCAAAGCTTTCAGCTCACCCTTCTGTAGTTTTTCGTGAAGGCTCTCTGTGCTCATATTTACAATCATTTTATTTCTTTCTGAATCCACCTACAAAAAAAATGTACAAGTTGTACTAATCACAACTACATCCCTTATATTTATGCTTAACACACTTTAAAAACAGTTTATATTATTTACATTTCTCAAGTGGCCAAAAATTCATTGTTACAATGTGTTCATACAAAAATATCTTTTATGTGCAAATAGGACCTTTTCGTGTAGGTGTTAAGCTTTTTGGGGGTTTTGATGGGACGGTGAACAGTGCACTGGTTCTGTGACATTCTAGACATCAAAACAACGGGAACAATGTCCAGTATGGGTTCTGGTCAAAGTATAAACTGTAACCATGGGTATCCTGCAGTCATGGAGTTTCCATCATGTCTGCGATCCAGGTATCTATTGTCATGACAAAAAGTGCCTGCACCCACAATATATCTTTGTCTTCTGTATGAGAGGGAGGAATTAAGACCACAGCCTGATTATGACTGACAGCTGTTGTATATGTCGACATTGTTTTTCTAGTCTGCTGTGTGACTGCAAGTACTATAAATAATTAACCCTCACGTTTTGACTTAATTTCTGGCTCAGCTCCTGGCAGGCTTTTCTGGCCTGCTTTCCCCTCTGTTCTGTTCGTCTCCTTGCTTGGAGCCTGTAGTACAGGCGGCTTACGACGTGGATTCCCACAACACTAGCCACGATTCCAGGGAAAACTGTCTTCGACAGTCCAGCCATGGAGCAATCCATCTGATGGGTCCAGTGCCAGTACATGGCGAAAGTACACTTTTAACCTAAAGGGATACACTATCACACCATGCACACACATCCGTACACATGCACCCATCGCGCATGAATAAATATGTCTCCCTTCTCCGACTTTTGTGATGACATCGGTTTCATATAACGATATGGTCACACCCACAGCGCGTGCTTGTGATACGTACCCAAGCATGCAAACACGACCAAGTGAACGTGGGATATTTTTAATTTGTGTGTATCGTAATAATATGTGGTTCGATTGCGAAAACAGACACATTGTTAAGAAGCAGAGGGTCACTTTTCACGTACGATCTGTACGGGTGCAAAGTCACGGTACTCAGGTACTGCAGGAGTACGTACTATACCCATTTGTCAATTGTAAATTTTTAGTGTCGCGTTCAGTGCAGAGCTCTCATCTCATTAAATGTCGACACAACTTAGTATAAAGCTGTTTTTTTTTGTAAACGCGCTATTTTCTCTGTTTAATAAAACATGTTTAAAGAATATTAATATGGCGCCAACAAATTTGTATGCTGTCCATAGAACCCCGCATCCTTTATACCATTCTGCAGGTTCTATAGCAGATATACACGCTATCGCAAATTCCTGGACTGTAGCAATTTATTATTAATTGTGTGTGTGTGGGGGGGGGGAGGTGGGGAAGGCGGCATAAGTCAGTGGACAGCGCAGAACTTGAGTGCAGGGTCGAGAAGAAAGAGCAGACATTTATTTGTCCACCTTTTCAATAAGTTTTTAATTCGTTAGGAATTCGCTATGCAGTAGTGCAGCCCCGACGTCGCCCAGATAAATTTTCTTAAAGGAGGTGGGAGGGGGGGGGCGACAGGGCGGGGAAACCGACATGTGGCATGCACTTCATAGACGGCTACAGGCTGATGGTTTTTGGATTTTTGCTGCGGGTCCAGTGGCAAACTGCAGTGCTGCTTAATTGTGACAAGTTCTCGTGGGGCCACATAAACCGCCACTGAAAAGTTGCATAAGTTTTCTGGTTTTGAGGAGCTTTTGTCAGTTCTGTGTCAGCACATCCTAGTACGGAATATTACTATGACACAGCAAAATAGCTCTCAGCAGAAAAAAAACAGTAATGACCATGTTGTTCATACCTGGGAATGGCTTAAATGCACATGGTTAAACTGAACATTTCAGAGTCCTACATTACTAGTTACAAATATCCAAAACAAAGGACACTTTGACTTTTATACAAGTAATGTATAGTACGTTCTGTCTCTTTCTCTCATGCTTGCACACACTCACACACACACACATACACGTTATGTACATTGATGAGGTCAACAAGTAACCAACATTCTATCATTATCATTTATGATTTAAGTCCAGATATCTCAGTACAACAGAAATTATAGTTGGTATCATATATACAGGCACCTCTAATTGAAGTTTTAACCTGTCACTTTAGAGAAGGATCATTTTTGAATCACAACAAACATACCTACTGAAGTGCTTTTTATTCTGAAGCAAATTCTGATTAACCCCTAAGCTGGCAAATGAATCGATTACATATATTTGCCATTATGTCTTGCCAACAACAAGGTGACAGTATGCTTTGATAAAAGAAGCCATGATTAAGCGCACATTTAAAAACACAAACTTCAACATCTGTTTACAAGAATGGAAGCCCAATGCCCCTGGGGTGAAGATACTGCACACAGACATATGTACCTTTGCCCTCATCTACAATCTATCCCTTGCAGATGACCCACGAGCTACTGACTGCTACCTTGGGTGTAAACCCATCGTAAAAGACAGAGTCACTGAACCAAGTGTTGTAGACAAACATAAATGAAGTCTACATTTTGGGAGCATATCCACTTCATCAGGACTAAACAAAAACAGCATTTCTTTTGTTTTTCCACCCTGATGAAAGAGTTATGTTCTGAAGTCATCAAAGTGTTTCTTCCTCATGCTTTTCCTCCTCTTCTTTTGTCCCCAGCCTTTGGTCACGGGGTCACGAGACTGATTTTGCACCATATCCACGTACATGCTTCAAATATGTGAAAAACTGCAAGTATTATTTTTCACATTTCTATTCCATGAGCATGTGGGTGAATAACAGTAATATAAAAAAGCACTGGAATGTTTCACACTTGATCCATGATCTGTTCACTTTAGTCCTTGAATATATTGAAAACTGCAAGTATTATTTTTCACATTTCTATCCCACTAGCAAGTCGGTGAATAACAGTAATATAAAAAAAGCATCCAAACTTTTCACACTTGGCCCATGACCTGTTCGCTTTAGTGGAACAAGTTTCCTGAACCTGCAGTGCATGACTATACAAATATACCCCTCAAAAGAATTGAAAGACTGGCTGCACTTTGGCAGGCATGTTATGGAGGTCTGTAATTCGCAAGAACATGACATTCGACCCCGTAAATTTAGTTGCATCTTGTTTCATGCTGCACCACGAACATCAGGGTGCATGGAAATCAGGGCTGGTACGTTCATGGCAGACAAACATGCAATGTATACGAATAAAAAGCATGCAGGTGAACAAGCAAAACTAAAGGGGTGAAAAACAACAATGCACTTCAAACCGTGTGTAATGTGAACACATTTCAGCCACTGTCGTGAGACTGGTATTTATGGATGCAGTCCGAAGATGGTTTGTAACCATGCCTCTAAGACAACAATTATACTGAACCCACTAGGTGGTTGGATGGTTGTACGAAAGCATTGTGATCCAGGAAATTTGTCACTGATTGGGAGAATCCCACTCAGTCATTATGACCTTGCAAAACTGCTAAAGCCAGACAGGAAGTGTCAACCAGTGCAGACAACCAGGACGCCATAATTGATGGCAGGTTTGTTGTCCTTTCAGCTTTCGGGAACAGAACAGCCACTACCAAAGCACTCAGGGGGCGGCTGGAAGGAGCCAGCAATGTCCCCATCACTAGATAACATAAAAACAAGTTGCATGAGGCCAACCTGCATTCAAACCATCCCACCCTATGACCTGTCCTGACGCTGCCTCATCACCCTGTTTGGCTGCCCTGGTTTGGACATGTCAGCAGTGGGCCACAGTTCTCTTGAATGAGTCCTGCTTGGCCAGATTCTTTCATGATGGTAAATCAGTGTCTGGAGGTGAGAGGGTGAGTGTTATCATGATGCCATTGTGCAGAATTGTCAACTGTTTGGGAGTGGGTTCACCAGGGTTTAGGGAGGAATGGGCATGGCCTACAGAACTCCCCTGCACCACATGCTAGGCAAGCTCGCTGGTGTGGTCTACAGAGATGGCATTCTGCAGCTTCTCATACTGTCAGTGCCGAATAGGACCAGGCATCATTCTTCAGGATGACAATGCCAGACCACACAGGGCTTGGATCATCACCGCCTACCTGCAGCAGCAGCAACTCACATGGACTGGCCAACAAATTCACTGGATCTTAACCTGATCGAGACCTGTCGATTGAGCTAGGTGAACCACCCACCCCACACTTAAACAGGTGTTACTTCTGCTTCAGCAGGAGTGGCGGGCAATCCCGTAAATGGTTCTGGGGACATTAGCTCAGTCCATGAGACAAAAATGCCTTGCTTCCATGCATGCCAAAGGAGGGCACACACATTTTTGACATTATTCTGTGCTGCACCTGGTCTGGCTTTCACATGTGGGTTGCATCCTTTATGGCAGGGAATCTTGCTTTTGCAATGAAAATAGCTCCTTAAAACTGTTGTTGATTGTTAAATTAATGAATGAGGTACACTTCAGCTTTACTACTATGACTACTGGTTTGTGTTTTGGCATCAGGTGTGCAGTTTGCACTGGTTTTTCGATTCTTTTGAACAGTACATTATATATATATATCCTAAAATCCACACAAAATTTGAATTTTTTATATAATACATATAGTGTAGTCCATTCTTTGTTAAAATTTATTTAAAGGTTGTTCTCACTGAGAAAACAATGACACTTATCTAACACTTTCTTCTATACATGTACAGAGATTTGTTGAGATCTGTTTTCATCGTATTAGTGTGCGGCTGGATCAACTATAATATGCCCATATGCCCAAGCATCCAACACTGTCACATTCTCAAAGCTGTGTCAAGTTCCTTCATGATCCTGAGGACCACCTCCTCCTTGTACGGCAGCCCTATGCACTGCACTCCCATGGGCAGGCCCACGGAGCCAGCAGAGTCCTGAAAGAAATCAGAAAATGTTCTGACTGCTGTATCCTCTTTTTTTTTAAAGATTGTAAACAGAAACTTAAAAAAAAACAGTCTCTTTACTATTCGAAAAATTGATAAGTTTCTCTTCTCTGTTCAAACACAGATTTTGAACACCTGAAGTTTTGGGATTGTAAAGACGATGACTTATTTTCTCTCTTTATAAATATGGAAATAATTTTTTCCTTAATATTTGCCGTATTCTTATAAATTACAGTCACCCTTACAGTGACCCTTTTCTTTTTGTAAGGATCAGATGAATAAATTTCTCGACCTTTATGACCCACTTCTCGACAGCGCCTCTGATGGGATAAATATTTGGATCGCGAAGACGGGCAACATCCTGCTGAGTGACTTTGGTAGTCGGCAGGTAACCCACAGGATAGTTGATCAGGTTAAACAGGGCTGTGTTGACTACTCCACCTGTCGAAGCAAACGCATGGCATATTGAAGTCCTTGTAGAAAATAAACAATGGTCATGAATAACACACCAATATCTGGCCATACTGTATCTTCCTCTTGTATCTCTCTCACACAAACGCATGTACATGCCAGGAAAAAATCTTAATACATTCTCAGGCAAGCACTAGCAGAAAATCCAGATGATGTATATACCATGGTTGCAACCTTTTGTGCTTAGGCATGAAACGTGGAGTTTGAAAATAAATGTAGCTGGAATTTCCAGTTTCGTAAAAGATTAAATAAATTTGTTTGTACGCATTTTCCACGTCATTTTTATTGTTTCCGTGACTTGTGCGTTTCTCATTTATTGTGAAATGCAAGAAAAAGACTCCAAATTTGTCATCAATTAGTCCCAGAAACACACATGCATGCATCTTGTTGACCAGAGTGCTGTACACGGACCCCCAGCTAACCTTTAACCTTACGTTGCACCCACGTGTACATAGTGATGTGCAAGTGTGAAAGGATAAGAAAATTTCAAGTGTGTCAAAAAAACCCCAAAACAACCCAACAGCAAACAACTCACCAACTACTTTGCCTTCACTGCCAGCTGTAACCGCAGGAAAAGGCAGCCCGGGTCCAATAAGAATATCCAGCTTGTTTTCTTGAAATGCTGCCAGAAACTTCTTCTTGTAGTCCTGGTAATGTACAAGATTACCCATATATAGAAATATGCAAGGTGAGAATCCATGAAAGATGCTTCGACTGCGATTCTAAAACAATGTAGCCAGAAATCTCTAAAATTGCAGTTAAAGGAAAAAAAAATGAATGAGAACCCCATGCATGCATAAATGTCACGGCCACTTTTAGCTGGTAACATCCGTCTTCCCGTGGAGAAGATGGGAAAAAACCCAGCTGGTTTGTCTACATTTGCTGGGACAGACCAGGGACAAGGATCCTCCCCACCCTCACTTCTTTTCTTTTGTGGGATATCGCAGCTAGAGGGTGAGGGAGGAGGAGCAAAGGGGTTACAGGTGGGGCTGCAGTAATGTGCTGGTCTTAACCCTTTGCTTGCCACAGCAAAATTGGCCAAGTTGCTGGCATTTATAAAGGCCTGTCGCTGTTAAGAGGACAAACTATATGAAACTCAGATGTTACACAGTAGTCAACACTGCGTTACCATCTGTGATTTCTTTTTATTCTGTTCCCAAGTACTTTACTGTCCAAAAAGACAGAAAGGGAAGTGATGCGAGCGATAACAAAACAGGAATTAAAACCCAGAGCTTAAATAGCTATACTTACCTCAATCCTGTCTGCAAGTCCCCACCAGTCCATAATTTTCCTGCACACACAAAAAAAACCCCCAACAATAACGAGAACATCTGATTCCTATTGTAAAAGCTAAATGTTTTGGAATAAGTTTCATAAAACATTTCTAAAAAACCTTTTCAATGCCATTTCAACCTTTACTCTGATTGGTAAAACTGGCCTCAAGAATGAGGTTGATGACAATAACCTTATCTGATGTTGAGGACGTCATGTGACCAAGGAAGCTGCCACCATATATTAAAGGTATGTGGCCATGGAGAAGGCATTAGCAGTCCCACCATAAACAAAATTCTTTAAAGAAGTGTCTAAAAGTATACTGTAAAATGTATACAATCTACAGTAACCCCATGACACATATCACATTAAATCTCTTCGTCAAACTGTTCAAAATGGGAGGCTTTATTAAAGGCAGCTTTTTCATCAGTATTTTTCAAGACTGTTTAACATCTAGATCCAGGCAGCAGGTTCCACGAGAAGCCTGAATGCTGATGTTTCTCTGATACAGGAACTAAAATGATCTTGCAAAGGTATCATATAGCTGAAATCTTCATTGTCATTTGCAATTTTGGAATACACAATTCCAAAATGAGGAACAAACTGAAGTGATGTCCAAGAATAAAAAAGCAGATTTTCATTGAAATAATAAAATTCCCAATGCAGCAGCCATGGTTGGCTGAATCAGTTTTGTCGTGTAGTTGTGTTGTCTTTCTTGACAATGCTCATGTTATTCATCAAATGCAATTCTTATGACCAGTGAAATTTCTCTGCTAAGTCAGTGTAAATCTCTGTCTTCACTGACTTCATGAAAGTGCACCTGAATTACTCTGTCCAATATGCTGGTGATATATTAATACCATTTGAGCCACAGTACATGGTCATAACAAGAACAGACCCATGGAAATGTGTAGGACTATGGGAGACAACTCAGTCAAAGCACCATCACCAAAAAAGTTTGCTCACACTGGACAAAGTTTGGTGGAGATATGAAGTAAAGCAACAATATATAGGGAACATAATTACTGCACACACACACGTACCTGCATGCACAAATGAGAGGGATAAAATAAATAAATAAAAAAGAATATACAGGACTCCCGCCTGGAAATAAACCTAATTACACAAGTTGACAAGAAGGGGGTTATAGTTACTAAAGGAAGTAACTAACCCACCCTGTAACTAACCTGGGCCACCCAACCCCCAAGCCCCTTTTCTCCTCCTGCCATGCGCTTGGCAACAACTGCAGAGGAGGATCATGATCCGATTGGCTACATGCATGACCTCCCTTGCAAGCCACCTCGTAATGTGAAGTCTATCCTGTCCCAGGATTTTCACGGCACGCTGTATGACCTACTTCACCTCACTCAGCTAAGTGCCTGTTTTTGTCTTTACCTGTTTGTGTTTGTGTCATCCTGGTGAAGGGGTAATAGCCGAAGCTGTTAATTCCCCGTGTCGTTTCATATAGCTTGGAGCAGTTCCCTTTTTGTAAACTTAAAGATATATATATATACACAAGTCTTACCTTGGCGAACCTGAAGTCCCAAGAACCATTGCACCTAAAGCAGGATCCTTTAAAACAAAAAGTGTAAATATTGTTATATGAGCATAAAAATCTTACCATTGTCTCATTTGAATAATTCAATATTAAAAATTTTCATCATGGTCCTTTATGGTTTAGTTTAATACTGTTACACATCAAAAAAACTTTAAATTCTTCAAGTAGCACATGCTCATTATCACTTTTTTGTTATGTATTCTGATAATTATGTATTTTCTCTATGTCAAAACTCCAGTTTTCCTTTCCAAATGTTTACATTGTTTGTAAAAATATGGATAACTGTAAGGATAACTGTTCTTGAGTCACTCACCCAAACTTTAATGATATGACCAAGAAATCTCCTGAAAAACTGGGGGCATTTCTGTAGATAGTATGTTAAGCGACAGCATGGATCGACAATATCCTGGTCCCTGAAAGTGGAAGCCACCATTAAAATCTCTTTAAGAAACACTTGGACAGGCAATTGATTATCGTTGCTCACACACATACCAGCAGTTACACTCTGTAGGTCATGCTGTTTGGAAACGTTTACTATACTTACAGGTATCTGCTCACTGATTCTCCATTATCTCCAAACACAGATGTCAAGTAAAGTTCACACATTGCCTTAAAACACTCAGGTGGGCTGAATTCCATGACCTGAGAAAAAAATTGTTACTTTGTATTACATAATTAAATGAATATATACAATGACTTAATGGATATCATGTTTACTGAAATCTGTTTTAGAACATGCATCTGACTGCAGACTGTTGAATCTGCTATGTGAGATCTCATCAGTCTCATGTCTTGCTTGTGACTTGTTGCAGTTCAACACTTAGTAATTTTAATTATCAGTAATTTTTAATCCTTATCAAAGCTTTGCAAATCCACATAAGCTTCTAATATTTTGAAAGGAAGAGGATTGTAAGGGACATTAATCTAAAGCCAGAAATGCTTGTGTTATATACTCTTAGTATTCAACCCTTGAGTGAATGATTAGCATAACTTTTCTGTTTAGTAACGTGATTTTTGACTTACAGAGTGGCCACACTTTTCCAGAGATGACTTGGCTTCCTCCACTGCCCTGGTTCCTGCTGGGTGTGGGCTAACTCCTCCAAGACTTTTAAAGAAGCCAATCCGCAAGGGGCTCCTTTTAATAAACAACTACAGAAAATGGATTAAGTATTGAAGTTTGAAAGTGATTCAGAGACAGTATTCTGTTATTTTAGCAGTACCATCCATTGCTATGTTAAACAGCTTTCCGGCTACACAGCCTTCTAACAAAGAGAACAACACCCACATTCTTGAGGAAAGAAAGACAATCCATGTGCCACTAATGACATGAAAATTTGAAGAAAACAGCATGTAAGTAACCACCAAATCACATGTACAGCAGTATTCACCAGGTCCTGTACCCTAAAACTAGCTGAACCTAACGTGTGTATTTTCCATGTCACTATATAATCACTCTCAGTGTATAGCAAAGCAACATCTGCTTATTTAGTTACTAAAACAGACTTGAATTGAGGGATTACGTCAGAACGATAACAACAACACTGATGATAATGGTATCTATCAAGCAAGATGTGTACCTGTCACATAAGAAACCTCCTCAATATAACTGCTTACCTCATCTCGAAAGGGTATTGGAACTGTGTATGGATCAATCTCATACATCTTTTTGCTCAAAAGGTTTCGGGTGAGCAGAATGAGTCCTTCAACATCCCTTGCAATAGGCCCCATAGTTGATTTGACTAAAGTAAACAAATCCTCTGAAGTTAAGTCTTTGACCTTATAGTATCAACTACAAAAACAAATAATTCTGATGTAAAACTAATCACATAGATCTTACAATAAGCCTGTCCCAACCTATCAGGTTAGAACTTTAAAAGTCATCCTGTGTGTGTGTGTGTGCATGCGTATGTATGTGTTCCACACGCATGCACACACACAGAGGATGACTCCTGATGTGTGTATATGTGAATACATGTGATCACTTTCACAAGTCTGTGAACAATGGACACAGACTGAAAGATAAAGGTAGATATATATAGAGAGAGAGACATAGACATAGAGGGGAAAGCAAGTGGAAGGGACACACACACACACAGAAAGAGAGGCTGCTCACCAAGAGTTTGACCCGATCCTACATAATGATGCCCCGTGGAACTGTAAAACATCATTCAAAAATTTACCTCAGCCTTCAGGTCACATACAGTAAATATGGCAAAAATGTGCGATACATTAGCTGTGTTAAATTATTTTAACAAGCTCCATTCCAAGAGAGAGTTGCTGCAGAGACAGTTTACAGCACTAACTGAGAATGAATAGAATGCGCAGTGACTAAAACAGAGGAGACAAGAAACCACCAAGAATTTCCACACACACACACACAATAAATTTTTGACACACAGTACTAACGTTAATCTTCCAACAGTCATCTTGAGGCCATAGGTCCCACACATGTGACAAGGAATGCGGATGCTGCCACCAATGTCGGAGCCTAGCCCAAGCACTGATCCTCCTCCTCCAATCAAGGCACCTTCTCCCCCTGAAGAACCGCCCGGCCCACGCGTGACATCATGTGGATTCAGGGTCTGGCCATAGATTGGATTGGAGCAAGCAAACCTGTAGAAAATGCGAACTTTCATATTTTCTTCCTTTTTTTCTCAAACACAGTTGACAATATTCAGAACTTTTACACTAAGTACATCCTACCCTTGTCAGGTTAGCCAGAAGTCCTACTCAGTCAACAGCCAATGCTGCTGCAGTTCTGGCAAAAGGGAAAGTGGAAAAGTAGGCTGTGTTAATGTGACTGGCTCATCATGGCTTATTGACAGTAATCACAGTTCATCAGAACCTGCAGTCATCTACAAGATTACCTCATGGCGGCTGGTGCTGTTTGTGTTCCCATCATAGACTATTATGGGCAGAAAGCTATGTATGCAGTTTATTTTTTCTAAAGGTTATTACCATTGTATTAACAATGTCACTAACCTTAGGGAAAGATAAAGTTAAGCCAATTTTACAGGGAGAAACTTTTACAAAATGTGTTTGGCAATCATTTCAGGCAAGCCATTTGGAAAACCGCTTTGCAAAACTTTTTTCGAGCTTGCATGTCACAAGATTGAAAGATAGAAAAAGACATTTCAGTACTGGAAATTGAAAGGGCAACCTTCAAAATAAAAGCCTTCACTTTTACCACTAAGCCACAACTGGCTTTGCTAGTATGCAGTTGAACTGAAACTATTCAATGGCTCATGAGTATGAAATTCCTTTAAAAAAGTACAAAGAAACGGTTATACATATGGCTCTTTTAAACTGTATTTAAGAACAGAGCCAAAACAAGCAAAACACTATCAGGGTGTCAACCAGCAGTTGATACAAAAGCTGGAAACCGAACTCTGCCCGGAGTGGCTACCAAGGGTTGTAATATGGACTGACTTCAAACTGCTGCAAGACTCTTAATAGTGTTGTCGTACCCATGTACAGAATGTTTAGTAGAAAAGCAGAATGTAAAAATATGTTAAGGGTCCACCGTCCCTTGGGAAACTGTTACACTGAAAATTAAAGAAACAAACATGGTCTTAACCTAACCAGCTGAAGCACAGAAGTCCTGATGTGGGTTGCTTGTCTGCACATTGTTTTCCCAAATTGTGAAAAAGAGCAAACTCTAAAATGGAAAACAGGAGCCAAACCATTTGCCAAACAAGTTTGCAAAACAGGCCATCATATATGTCACACAGCAAACAGAAAAGTCAATACTGTTTTGGAATTGCTTTTATTGACATTTTTGTCATACACTGTTTGATATGGCTTTCAGTGATTGTAATTGGAGTAGGCTTATATATACATAGATCTACGAATGCATGGCCTGGTGTGAGCATAACATGCTGTTTTAAAGGATAAACCAACCCAATCTCTTAAGTATAAATGTTGGTAAGACTCTTATCAAAGGATGCTAGCAGAAGTACGTGTACTAAACTTGGCATACTCACACCATCAAAGTTTGTGGCACATTGGTACGCACAAATGGAACTGCACCCAGACTTTTCAACACCTGAAAATGTTGTTTTAGAGAAAGATATTTTCATTACATGCTGCTTACCATTCTAGTTGACTGGTGTCTTATTACAACTAAACATAAACATATTGCAGAGGTCTTCATCATTTTCAGCAGATCATTAGTGTGGAGCAAAGATAAATGTGTCGCTGCACCACGAAACCAGTCTGAAGTTCAAAATTAAGTGTTTTGATTTAAATACATTTTTGAAATCTGTATTGTTTCCTGATCATTTTGATATAAGAACTATTGTCTTAGCTTAATTAGTAACAGAAGGTCAGAATATGGGTGGCAGCCATTTTGAGGAAACGGGCTCCAAAGTTTCAGTGTGCAGTAAATGACCCAATATCCTTAGCACACAAATTCTCATTTCCACCTAATTTTAGTTAAATTTGAGGGAAAATTTTGCATCTATATGATAATTTACGGTCTTAAGAATGGTTTTGTGCAAATAAGTGAAATTTGACCTATTTCTGCTTGTAGCTACAAACTGGCCGTTCCGGCAAGACTATTGTTTCGTGGTGCAGTGACACAAATACGAATGATACACCTAAAGACAAGTTTAGCTAAAATAAATCTGTGGATCACTTGTTTTTGCCTCTCAGAAATGCTGCAATACATGTACTGAAACCCATCCATCCATGTCAAATAAGTTACACACTTGTATTAGTGCTGCATCTTCTTCACAGGCTTTGAAAGCTAACTGCTGCAGGCCTCCAGTACAGTCAAATCCCTGGTCAATTCAAATCAAAGTTAGTAGTGCTTCTTTTAAATAACAACGTTCACATTTTGTTTGCATATATCATGCCACTTATCAATCAGCCATTATATTCTGGTTATAATCCGAGTCTGCAAATTTATATAACTGATGCATCTTCACATGTACCGATTATTAAAGAAAAAAAAAAGAAATTGAAACATTTCTGTCAGTATTTCATGTTCATCAGTTACAAAAATTATTCATCCTTCTCAACTAACACTAATATGTGTACACTAATGTCATTGAACAATGAGTCAAAAACAGGGAGGGGTGGGAGACAGTAAAATTCATTTTCATGCATTCATTTTCAAGGATCATCAATAAGGCAGTTGATGAAATAAACTGCCATCAATAATATGAAAGTTTTATCTTTACCTAAACAAAAAATACCTCTTGTCACAATCTTATTTTATTAAGTCCAGCAAAATGTTTCCCCACCTTTAAGTATAAACTTTCTTTGACGCTCACTGGGATTCCGTGAAGAGGCTGGCGGTCTTTGGGATCAAGTAAGTCAAGCTCCTTTGCTCTGGCCTGCCAAATGTACAAATGTAAGAGGCCAAATTGAACACATTTTAATCTGGAATTCTTTTTAAAAAAAAGTGCTGTTCAGTGGAAACAGAAAAAAAGAGTCACCCCCAACCCCAAATAAACAGTTTTTGAAGAGAGTATGAAAAAAAAGAGTATGCGCAAAATGACACATGTACAGGACCATAAATGGACTCAATTTCTAGTTGTTCATGATGATGACAATGATGATGATGATGATAATGACAACGATGATGATGACAATGACAATGATAGCAAATGTGATAAAGTAACATCAGTGCTACATGTATTTCCTGCCAGCAAGTTAAAAAAAAGCCAAAGTCTGTAGCATTACTAAGTAGTAGGTTTTTTGTGTAGTTCTTGCAGAAGCATAAGTACTGTTAAGACATAAGTTAAAATACAAACACTATTCACAACAATGAGGCTGACCAATATGAACAGACACAAAGGCACAGGATCGAGGAACTAACCTCTGCTTCAAAAATTGGTTCCGTTACACAGTTCAGCGTGTCATTGACTTCCATGGCCTGGAAATACAACTGTATTATATTAAATTATTGTAATACAGGTATAGCCAAGTGCAGGCTTTTAAACATGAAAGCACCTGACAAAGTCTTTTAGTTCCTTTGATAAAAATTAAAGCAATAATACACAACTACAACAGAAATTTATAGTATTTATGCTTTATTGCTGTATGGACAAGCCTGGTTCTTTAGCTGCAGTCACAGTTTGTTACAGCACTGAAAAGCTTTTGAAAGAGACAAGTATATTTAATCATTTTAGTATTTTTAATATTAAAAAATGAGTTTTTGAAGCCTTTACATTTTAGACTGATAATACCTTGTGGCTAATTCTAAAACTTGCAAACTGTGACCACAAGTAACTCACAATATCAGTTGTTCAAGGTACATAATTTCAAGTCAGGAAGCTGCTGCTGGGTACAGGTTTTGCATTTAGCTGCCTCTCAAGGATCAGTTTAGACCAACTTATGATCATCATGTATAAAGCTGGTGCTGGGAACAGCTTTTGCATTTCTACATGTAGAAAATGATAAGGACCTTCATCTGAAAAGCCCTCAACACCTCCAATGCTTTTAATTCGCCTCCTTGCAGCTTTTTTGACAGTTCAATGGTGGTCATGGTGACAATGGCATCTACTTTCTGAACATCCTGGAAGAAAAGATTGTTTCAGTTGTCAGAATTCTTGATGTCCTATATTAAAGCATGATACCGTTAAACAAAAGAATCTCTACAGTAGCTTTCATTGTTGTTATGGCTGACAGCTATAGTACCTACTATATCCACTGTTCGAGTTCTGTAGTAGCAAGTATAGGTCTTTGTTATGTATGAGGTTTTTAAGAAAAAACTGAGAATGAGTGAACGTATGCTGGGCGTGAGAATGAGTGAACGCGTGCTGGGCATGAGAATGAGTGAGCAGGGTTCAAAACAAAGGGTGAGCCGTGGTGGAGATAAAAAGGAAGGGTTGGTTTTGGTCAGGGGGAGAAAAGACAGCTAGGCTGGTCAGAGAGGAAAGGAAAGGACGGCTGGGCTGGTCAGAGAGAGAGTTGCTGGTAGCTTGGGGAAAAAGAGATAAAGCTCGCGGGAATGTCCTGCGAAAGAAACGGAAAACGGAGTCTTGCTTCTTTTGATTGTGTGGAGAGAAAGGTTGAGTTCGGAGTTGGAGCAGCCAGGTGGACGAAGGGAACTAAAAAAATGGGGAAGTGCCACCTCGTAACAACTACGGAGAAAGGGAACATAAAGTGGACAAGCGCAACCCCATAACAATTGTGTTTCTAGTTTCTACACTGAAGAGCTGGTTGCATATTCTGGATTCCAGCTTTCAGTTTAATAGGTGTGTTATAAATTCAGGGTTTCAAATAACTACAATGCTTTTCCTTTTGTAGAATACTTATAGGATCAGATCAGTGACTGCCAATAGATAACATTCTTTCTATATAAACTTGCAGCTTAAATGCAAATTAACTAAACAGGATGAGGTTACAGCAGTTATGGCTGACAACATGTTGGCAAGCTCTAAAACTGTATACCTGTAGTGAGTTTTCACTGCTAAAAGCTGTGGCCTATAGTGTGTCTGCTAAAAGTAAAACTAAATGAGTCAACTAAGGTCCTGCCACGTGCAGGGAATAAGAACTGGCCCAGCAATCAGTGTCTGAGAGACTGCAAAGATACTGAAGAAGCAATGTAGTTGATAACTGTAGCAGTGGCTCTTCTGAATTATTAAAAAAACAACAATGTACAATGCTTAAAGGATTAATATATCTTCCATTCCAATATAGACTATA
The DNA here is from genome assembly GCA_004794575.1 of Lanistes nyassanus. Taxonomy (NCBI): domain Eukaryota; kingdom Metazoa; phylum Mollusca; class Gastropoda; order Architaenioglossa; family Ampullariidae; genus Lanistes; species Lanistes nyassanus. The sequence goes on from SMGT01011392.1 coordinate 324,065, forward strand.
AGTCTTTATATTGGAACGGAAGGCAATGAGTCAGTCTTGCAGCAAAATTGCTGTCCAAAAATATCAAAATAATGTTCAGTTTCTACAGGGCCTTCAGCATACCATCCTTTGCTTGCAAGAGATGGGCATTTACACAATTTTACTAGCCTGGCACGCTAACATAGCAACTTTTGAAATTTATTAGCCCACAGAAATTTCTACCACTGTACCAGCCCAGAAATTTCAAAAACTGACGATACTTATATATATAATAACTTACCATTGCCTCTTGCTGCAACTTTTCTTTTAACTTTTGGCATGCATCTCTTGCAAGCTTTCTTCTTTGAAATATCCTCTGTCTAGCAGTGAAACGCCCATAAGTAATCACAGCTATGTGATATGCTACTGTGCATACCGAAACCCCATATAACACCTCCCAAGACAAACTTGACAGAACTTTTTCCAGGAATAATCTGCTTCCCTCAGCGACCACGGAAATGACTGCCATTGTGATTGAACCGATTGATCAAAGTACCAATGTACCAATGTACAACTGTATATTGAAGAATCTGAAAAAGAAATTTATAGATCATTTTGACAAGAAATATTTAGCCGTCAAAATCCGTTAACTTCGGTAATACTATATAAGTTATAACTAGTAATTAAAGTAGTAGTAATCATACTCATAAACTAGTCAGTAGTCTAAAGTCATTGTTTAATCATGATTGCAGTCATGATCTGCATCTATTCTATTGACTAGGCAGTAGTTCCTGTTATTCACCACACCTAAATTCCTAGCAGACAAGAATTAAGGCCCCAAACGGTATCGATATGCCACGGACATACAGATCTGTCTATATTACATATAATACATACGGATCGACTGTATTGGGTATAAAGGTCCCCGACACGGGTCAAAATAACAAATAACAAATGAACATCTGATTTATATTGTCAAAAGTCATCAGCTTAACCAGATGTTTCCGTAGTGTAGTGGTTATCACATCCGCCTAACACGCGGAAGGTCCTGGGTTCGAGCCCCAGCGGAAACAGTTTTTTTTTTGTTTTAGTTTTTCTGCGTATCCTAACTACCATTAAACATATAGGTAAGATAAGATGCCTGCCTGATGAAACAGTAGTAAACTGAACAAGTCAATATTATCGACTAAGAAACATGTATAAAATTATAGCAAAATGCTCTTTATTGTATATTTAAAACTTGGATATACAGTGGAATTGGAATCCGGTTATCGGACCACATCGGGACGGCCGGATGCTTTGGTCCTATAATAACCGGCTGGTCCGATTACACGAACATGTCCTGTGTTACAATTAAGACGGGACGTGCCGTACGTAAAATACAGTGTGTTAAAATGTCATTATGACCTTTATTGTGCGGCACACACGTATGGCGAACATACAGTCGAATTTTGTTTATTGAAAAATAAATTGACAAATTCTTCTAAACGATCTACACGATACATGTACAGTACTCAACATGCAAATCACAATAAAAAAAGTTCTTACCAAATTCCAGTCAACGTTTGAAGAACTTATCCAGTGTGACCTGACGCGTTCTCTTGACGGATGGCACTTGAACAAATTCACCACAAACATCTAACGCAGCAATGGGACTGCCTTCACGTCCCTCCTGCACGAAATAGCGGTGCAAAGTTTCAATGTATTTCCTGGCACCCAGTGTTGTCACGTGCACCAACTCACTGGGGCATCGTCGTCACTTTCCTCGTCTTCCGATGTGTCGTGTGTTTCGCTGCCATTCGAGCAACAATTGCAGCGTCGTAATCTTCATTGTCATCGTAGCATTGAAGCTCGTTGTCGATGGATTAAAATTCTTCGTAATTTTCTTATTCGCTGTCACGTTCTTCGGTCCGTTTAAGCGGAATTTTGGTCCAAACAAGCGAATAATATTAGGCTGATGTACACAGGATTTGTTTCGGTTCTTTAAGATTCGGTCCGAATAAGCGGCTGGTCCGATTACCCGGTGGTCCCATTAACCGGATTCGACTGTATATCATCTCGATTAAGTTTTTTTCCTTTACTCCCCTTAACCACAGGCCGTCGACTGAACAAAACACTGAAAAATGCTTTTTTAATATATAAATATTGGGATAGATATGTTTGATGCAACTCAAACTCAGTTTGAAACTGTGATATCTTAATAGGCAGTGGCTATATATTTGTATATATTGCAGATAAATCCGAGGCTATTTGATCTCAGTAAGCTGAGTAAAGCGGCGTGTTCGTGGTGGGTGGGGGTGGGGGTGGGGGAGGTGTTTGAGATGTGCATTATGTTATACGTCAATTTTCTACGCACGCAACATATTGAACCATGAAAGCAAGCGCTTACAACATTTTTACGGCTTAAAAAAAAAGCATTAGACAATAAAGTACTTTTGTTGTTACCTTTTGATCTCGAGTAAAGACGTGGGGGGAGGGGAGGGGAGATGTGAATATGCAGACTTCGACAGCGTGTGGCGCCAAGCCGTAGAAATACTTTTAGGGAACTCTGTTGCAGAGGGACGTCCCCCCTCCCTTTTTTTAAAAATATGCTATGACGTAAGCCGTGTAAGTAGCCGCTGTCCTCATCCCAGTCTACTCCACCATACACAAGCACGGCCATATATATGTATCTACAGATTTTTTCTAGCCTTAGATAAGGTGAAATAAAGTTCACGAACAGCTAGATTTAGAAATGTACAAACAGTGAATCTTCCAATCGAGTATAGTTATATATAATACCCGTACTCCAAAAATAGCGGAAAAAGTGAACTTTGATTATTTTGCATTTATACTGGTCCAAAATGCATCAGCTTTATATTCTGATAATTATACACAAAACCCCTTCATGATCCGCTTATCAGCATCATTCGCTAGCTTTCCAACATAGACAACTTTAAATGTTTACTGCTAATACACGTCTTCCTAATCCTTATGCAGACCATTAGACCGTAACTTACCATATCACAGATTATAGTTTCCAACAGGAAATGACCAACAGACACTTGCAAAAAGCGGTCTGGGACAAAGATTTTAGGAACATAACTTGAACTGTACCTGTTACAATCGAGGGATCGAACAGCTTAATATGGTTTTCGGACCTCCACCTCTCTAATAGATAAAGATGAATATATATATATGTGTGTGTGTTATAGAAATCCGCACGCCTGAACCGATCCACACCAAATTCGACACGCAGGTTCTTTTTCACCCGCAGATGGTCATAGGTCATATTTCGACCCTGTACCTAGGTCTAAACAAAAAGGAAATAATAAACCTGACGATGCGCTTAACAAGCCATGTGAACAGTGATCTGCGTGCAAGGGAGACCACCACACAGTCTTTTCCCTTTCGTAAGAAGAGTAATTTTCATCGCCTCGCTTGACAACAGGGAGAAAGGAGGCAAGGGTAGGGGTTAGGGATGGGGTAGGACGGTAGGGTTAGGGGTGGAGGGGCGATAGTTGTCTGATACAGAACATAACACTAAAAATGTAAAATGTGCCCAAAGACAGCTTAAAACGGGAAAGTACGACATTACAGGCCACAGACCCTTCGAGGCAGATGGTAACGTATAGAATGAAGAGACGTGAAGAGCGATGACAAAAAGGGATGATGCAGCTTTCACTCTTCTACGTTTCAGCCAATTGTCCTACATACGTACTTCAGTGTACACACACTCGCACACGCGCACGCACAGACACGAAACGCACGCACGCACGCACGCACGCACGCACGCACGCACGCACGCACGCACGCAATAAAGTTCATAAATCACACAGGAGGCTGAGTCCGGCAGGTTTGAGAGCGCGATCGAGTCGCTTGATCAGAGACGCCTCCAGAAACTTTCTGTGAGCCCCGTCAGTGTGATTCTGATGGACCGCTGACACTTTCATGTGAAAAAAGGTTGTTAAAAAAGCTGTTAAAATGGACTCCAACTGGTGTGCTCTTGCCTTCCTTGACAGCAGTTTTAGGGTCTGTCCTTTGCAGAACGTGGCATGTATATATTATGCAGACTGTAGCTTACCGGACCAAGCGTGAAAAGTTCCTTGACGATTGTGTGCTTGTTACTGACCTGGGTGATTAGGTGCGACTATTTTTAAGGTGACGACCACTTGCAAGGTAAGTAAGGATATAGAACGGAGCCAATTAAGTTCTGTTTATTACCCGGCATTTGCAAATGTACACGTATTTTATCTTCCTGTACATATCTTTCTCACACACATATAACTCTATATTTCTACGTAAATGAAAAGGACCAAATTATCCACATTTGATAATATAAAACAGCCTTATAGACACGTCTGAACCATTTTTGCATGTCGACATCATTATGTTCGTACGTGATGCCTAGGAACAAGTAGAGAGTCAAGGGGAAACAAACAGCGTAATTACATGAATCATATCTTGGACAGTAGTTGCCTCCCTTTCGTTGAGGGCCTTGGCTTTAGTCAGGTCTAATCTAATAGACGCGCGACTAATTACTTAAGTGCAGCGCAACTGGCCCCTGGGTCTTCGATCTAGTCTTCATACGACGTAGGCAACGGTTTTATCTGATCCAAGACCCTCCGAAGCAGTCTTGGATTCTAAAAGTGCAATAGGCCCCGAAAGGTAGAGACCAGTTAAGGAACAAGATTTCAGTAAAACCGAACAAGAAATAAATTATTACGGTTTTAGACAGGAGAAGCAGTATATTAAATAAATAAGTATATAAACCGTATGATGCGATGCGACGCAATCTGCACGCGATGTGTGTGTGAGTGTGTGAGAGAGAGATAGGAGAGAGAGAGATAGTAGAGAGAGAGAGAGGGAGGAGAGAGAGATAGGAGAGAGATAGGAGGCAAAAGAAAAAGTCTGTGGACGTGAAAATATTCCTGTTCTCTGGCATCGACAAGAACACCGACCAGGGAAGGCGGTGGATACAAGACCTCGCTATTACTACAAGAATCCATCCAAGAAACTTTTCACATGTCACCTCAAGCATTAGCGTGAGAAATAATCGAACAAAGACTCCTGCCAAAGCTTTTATAGAAGTCTTTCATTTATACTTCCATATGAAAGAGCCATGTAAATACAGTTAGTTCAAACTCAGGGGCAAGTGGCTTGAAGCACAAGAAACAATATTTATTCATTCCGTCTTGTCAGACTGGTTTTGACATGCCATTGAGTTCTTTTGTTTGTGGAAAACATACTTGCACGGTCTCCAGTTGGCAGTGGTGAGTATAACAAAAAGTCGAGTCCGCAAGTCCCTCTGCCAGACATACACACGTGCGCGCGCATACCCACACACTCTTTTTCTCTCTCTCTCTTTCTCTCTTGTTGTCGTTGCTCAAGCAAAGTCGATAGCATCGACCGTATATCACCTGCATTGTCATCACCAGCAACTGTGGGAGTTCCTTGGGTTTCAGGACCAGGGTTGGGCTCTATGTCCCCTGCACACAACAGCAAACTGGCAAAGAGGACTGCCAATAGCACACAGCGGCAGCGCAGGGTCCTTGCCTTGCAGTAGGCAGCCATGTTGCCCCTAGCGCGTTCACACATATATCTCCAGAATATATAAATAAAGCGGCCACACACTGACCTGAAAGTTGTGCTTTCACTAGGCATAGTCCTTAGGCGTAGTTTGGTCACAAGGACGAGGCTGATTAGTGAAGATGAATGGATGCGTTTGAATGGGAAGTAGAATGGATGCGTATGCAATATAGTTATGTAATTTCTTTTTATCTCCCCCTTGTTAAAGGACAATGATCTTATGACAATAAAGAAATCGAATCGAATCTCTTGTTGTCGTTCGCTAGCTAAGAATAGCCCGAACTACAAGTGGCTTTCCAATCTGACGGATGCTGCATCTGCATGCACGCTGTCGTCAAAAGCCTTGGGACCTTTCTTAACCAGACGAATGTATACACGTGGCCAAGTTTTGGCGAACAAGATGCACAGTTGTCCAGAATTCGAGTCGGAAAGAGCACAGTGGGTGCGCGCGTGCGAATGCGTGTGGCGCATACCCGGTCGATCAAGCAGTGGCGCAGATCGAGCATATGCACGTGCACGCATTATGGGTTCCTGCGCGTGCGCGCGCACATGTGCTCGAATTTTAATGAGAGCCATAAAGAGAGGACATTGCTGACATAACGTCCGCGCTAAAGTGCACCAGGAGGAAAGCTGTTCAAACTGATGTGGACTTCGTACACTATAAAAAAGGCGAAGAGTGGAATTATAGGTAGCACTTATTTTAACGCGTGTATGACATGTCAAAAGTAGATTACAGCAAGAGGACCCTTCTCCCCCCCCCCCCACACACACACGGGAAGCTGGAGCGAAGGGGAAGGGTTAAGGTATCTATTTCAATTAGTGACCATGCGTTATTCCTCGCCACCCCACACTTTCAGTAAGTACACAATGCCTGACCCCTCAAACGCTGAGTAAGGGCAGATAAGCATAACAGAAGACAACTGCTTGCTCTGGCGAAAACTGTGTTCATTAATATCTCACGCATAACGACCGAAAGGTTACGGGGACACTTTTTCGTATTTTATTTTAAAAGAGACAGGAAGCTTCAAAGATTGTAAAATACCCGACCAAAAAACCCAAAGACAGTGCCGAGACTTTCGGATAAAGCTGTTCTGTCTTTGTCGTTTATATTACATGAGACCATACATCATGCACTCAGCCTTAGTTTATTAACATGACAACTAAATTTCCGGCCTTTTTTGGCGACGATAAATTTAATCTGCTATGTACATGTGAGTTCTTGAGAGCAGTTAGGCGTTTAGGAAAGGTCGTGTAAAAATCAATTCATTCGTAGTGAATAACCTTGGGTGTTCTATTTTGTTTTTGTTTTAGTTTGGTTAGTTGGGGATTTTGGGGGGTGAGAGTGTTTGTGGTCTCTCTGGGGACTTGTCTGTTGATACTGGCTATGGAAACTGCTTTTTGGCATTGTGTTCAAGATGGTTTATTTTCTAAGACTTTCAGTCGGACATGTCGTCCCAGGTAGAATTCTGATTAAATATAGTAATCAAGCTGAAAAGTGACACATGCCTATCAGATAGACTATTCAAAAACTGCTTTAAATAATTTTAATACACAAAGTTACGTACTGTAAACATTTTACGGCCTGCGTCTTTCGGTAGCGCAATATTATGAGAGGGTTACGCACACCATTCGGTTTTAATCACAAGTCGCGTGCAGGGCATGTTGCCCCTCTTTTAATTCCCAGCGTCAGCTCCGCTTTGGTGTCTTCGCCAGGCGGTTCAATCAGCATATGTATGCCGATGTTGACCACACAACAATGTCCTTCTAGCCCTCTTTTAACCTCAGGGAGATCAATAAACTTTCACCTGTTGAAGACATCTTACTTCTAACACTGGTCGTTTGTTATATGATATGAGTTCTGAGCAGAATATTTCGACAATGTTTTCGTCTAATTATAGCAAGGACGTAAGTTTGCTCTGAAATTTGGGAAGTGGTTTTTTTTTCAAACTTCATACACTCTTATGAATTATTCATAACATAGGAAAATATGAGTCCGCTAAACAATTCTTGCTATATCAAAATGTTACTCTTGAATGGGTGGATGCACATACAGGTGTTCTCAGGATCGTTCATACAAATGGTCTAGAAAAGCGTTTACCCTGTGTATTTTATATACGTGCAGTTTTTACGAAAAGGAGTGGGGTGGGGGACAATCTAATATATAAAGCCGAGTGTGTGTGTGTGTGTGTATGTTTGTTATACAAATCCGCTTGCCTGAACCGATCCACACTAAATTTGGCCCTCGGGTTCTTTTACACCCACAGATGCTCATAGACCATATTTCGACTACGTAGTTAGGGCTAAACACAAATGAAATAATAAATCTGACGACGCCCTTAACAAGTCATGTGAACAGCGATCAGCGTGCAAGGGAGATGACCACACAGTCTTTTCCCTTTCGAAAGAAGAGTACATTCCCTTGTCTCTCTTGACGACAGTGAGACGGCAGGCAAGGGTTGGGGTTAGGGGTGGGGGTTAGTAAAGCGGTAGGGGTGGACGGGGCAGCGCCGGGTCCCCTGGCTAGCTGTTCATAAAGCCAAACCCAGAATTCTCAGTCTTTTTAACTTTTTTTTTCATTTCTTTTGTAAAAGGGACTAATGGGTTTGTGGTTTGGATGGAGGACTAAACGCTGCCTGCTGGAGAGTCTGAACAGATATCGTAGGCCCTCGCTCACCGCGTTTACGTGTGACAGCAGGTTGTTGCATTAAACAGTCGAATGTCAGTCGCACGCCACCCACTTGCTGTCTGCTGGAGGTTAGCCAGGTCGAAGTTCTGTTTTCAGCGTTCGAGAAAACAACAACCAGCATGCGATGCCAAAGATACCGACGAGAGTGTGTTCCACGATGATCAGGTAAACAAACCAGACAACGTGGCACCGAGCTTGGATCCTAAACTCTGTTTTTATTTATTTACTTATTTATTTATTGAATTTTGTGGTAACTAGAAATGGAAGTAAGAGAAGAAGAAAGAAACAAAAAAAAAAAGGAATAAACGACTGTCGGACTAACGGACAGAAGGAAGGAAGGAAGGAATGGAGAAGGGACTATTTGGCAACAGTCTTCACCTGCCGTATATTTCAGTTAGTTCGCTAAAGACTTAACTGTAACTTAGGTGACCCTAATGACGAATACCTGGAATCTCAAATATCGGAAGATGAGGTTGCACTTTGTCTAGATAAAGGGAAATAAAGCATGTGGAATTGACAATATAATTAACGAATTTCTAAAATTTGCACGTACAAAGATGCTGAACCTATTCACGGCACTATTTAACCTTATCCTAAAATATGGACATGTACCCACTAACTGGGCATTGGCATCAATAACTCCTGTATTCAAAAACAAGGGCAAACAGAATAATCCCAACAACTACCGAGGCATATAAATCCTTAGTTGCTTTGGGAAACTATTTACAAGTGTACTCAATGAACGCTTAAAAAAATACTTGGAAGAAAATAATCTCCTTGGAAATGAGCAAGCAGGATTCCGCCCTGGGT
>SMGT01011392.1:339594-350177 GCA_004794575.1 Lanistes nyassanus
GGGGGGGGGGGGTAATGGGGAAGGTAAAAGTACACGATCAGGTACACACATTGGTACCCACAAGGATACCCTTTGTCATCGGTTGTCTGACTTTATTCACAGAGAGAAGTTGTAGACCTTAAAAAAATATTGTTCACAAACAGAAAGTAATTACTATGTTGATTAAACTTTCTCCTTAACAGTTTACGTTCTCCAGCAAGGTCTGCCCGTGATGTTCGCATAACTTGTTTGGTGACCTCATTCAGCTCTTACGCTATCTAGCGACATTTTATAGTCTAAGGCTGTTGCAGGTTGGGAGCAGGCGTAAACTCCAATTAGCTGATTCTATGGATTATGAGTTTTCTGATGAACAGGCTCCAGTCTGTCTATTTGACCACAGTCTTTGTAACTCAAGCACTGCTTCCAATGGTTCATGTCAAGGCACTAGTTCCTTCATTTGCCTTGGACACAATACATTTGCATACACTGCATTATAACGACTGGACAGGTACAGAATCTAGTCCCTTTATTAAATATTCTGAGAACCGCAAGCATATCTGAATGTGAAGATTCTACTGGGTTTGTCTTTATTTTTCATTGTATTTTTGTTTTGTTTTGGTATTTTATGAAGGGTTGGTGGATGGGGAACGTTGACTGACCTTTTCTTTAGTTTGTGTTCTACACGCTGCTTGTATTTTAAAAAAAATCAGATGACTCTGCTATTCAAGATCTCTCCAGATCCGACACAGTACACTCTAGTGCAAAGTAAACTTTGACATCTATATCTCCTCGTCCCGCACCAGAATAACCGCACCAAAGAAAAAGATAATCGATTTTAGAAAGAACACGGCAGTTGAGCCGGATTTGTTTGTAGATGGTGTCAAAGTAAAGTACACTAGGGATTCAGTTAACCGAGGTGAAAGGCTCCCGGATGTAAATAAATTTTTTAAAATTCTAAAAATAAACCTTTCATAGTTCGTAAATTCCAAACCGCGCGCAAAACGAGGACAGGCTTACACACGGCGACATCAACCCCACCATTATCTGGCGTCTGCTCCGCCTCCGCCTCCGGCTTTTGACGATAGTGATCCAGATGATCCAACTCTCCAACTTCTGACGATAGTGATCCAGATGATCCAACTCTCCAACTTCTGACGATAGTGATCCAGATGATCCAACTCTCCAACTTCTGACGATAGTGATCCAGATGATCCAACTCTCCAACTTCTGACGATAGTGATCCAGATGATCCGTCTTCTGCGATTCCGTCAGAACATCAACAAACCTAACACATCACAATGCCCACACCATCTCCCAACCATCACCAGCCATCACCAGCCATCGCCACCTCACCATCGGAGGCATTGTATCCTCATATTATCGTCACCATCATCATCGATCAGTTGCAGTAAAACGAAGAACGAACAAGCCGGTCAGTACTCACAACTGGCAAAGAATAAATAAACATTACTAATCAAGATTAAGATACACAGAAGCTCAGAATACAAGATTGTTTTTTCGTGGTAAACTTAAAATTGACGTCTCATTGCTCTTTCATAATTTGAAGTGTATGAAAAGCATGCTTGTTCATTGCCAATTCATCTTGTTTACATTGCTAAGTGTACTGTAGTAGAGTATAGTGCAATGTACAGTACGGTACTTTATGGGGCGCCAAGAGGGGGATGAGTATAACTCTCATTGAATATAAAGAATTGCATTCTATAACTAAAGAATTGCATTCTATAGCTAAAGAATTAATTCTATAATTAAAAATTAATTCTAAAAAATTAATTCCTTACTTAAAGCATTATTTCTTTAGTTATAAAATTAATTTTATAACTATACCATTAAATGAATTCTTTAGTTATAGAATGAATTCTATTGTTATAGAATGAATTCTATAGTTAAAGAACTAATTTCATTGTTAAAGAATTCTATAGCTATAGAATGCAGTTTTTTTATATACAATGAGCAGTATACCCATTCCCCTATTGGCGCCCCATACAGTACTGTAATTTACTTTATTGTTACTGTGTTTAATGATATGAATGTCTTACTTTGTTTAATGTATGAATTAAATTTTACCGTGTGTGTGTGTGAGAGAGAGAGACAGAGAGACAGAGAGACACAGAGAGAGAATATCCCGTAATATGTGGCGCCCACCGATTTTACCCATCTTGGAACAACACAAAAAACTGTATGCTGCTTTCATAGATTTCCAGAAGGCTTTTGACTCTGCGAGTAGAAGTAAACTCTTGTACATTTTAAATAAAAATGGTATGCATAGGAAACTGCTTGGAGCCATGAAAACATGTATAGTGTTGTTAAAGCTTGTGTGAGAGTTGGAGATGGCCTCAATGAGTTTTTTTTACTGCCCCCGTGGTTTAAAGCAGGGGGAATTTGTAGTCCTTCTTTCCTTTCTCTATTTATTAAAATGAATTAAAATGCGATATTAGAAACAAATAACGTCATGGCATTCAGTTCTCCCCGAACTTATTCAGTTAACTGTTTATCTTGCTTTTTACAGATGATGTAGCCTTGTTCTCTGATACTGTAATAGGACTGCAGAACCAACTGAATATCCTGTATAACATGTCTCAGCACTTAGAACTGGAGAGAAACTTAGAAAAGTCAAATATCATTGTTTTTAGAAATGGGGGATTTATTTCAAAGAACAAGACTTGGGTTTTTGGAGACACAAATCTAGGTATTGTTAATACATACAAATACCTTGGGGTATTCTTGTCAACCAGATGTGTATTTACTTACGCCTTGGAAGACCTAGCAGACAGAGCATGTAAATAAAGGTGTAATCTGTATTTTGAAATCATTGTGGTATTTAGCAGATCGAAACCCATTGTTGTTTTTTTTAAGGTTGCTTGATGCACAGATACAGCCTATTTTGTTATATGGATCTGAAGTGTGGGGTCTGTGTGCAGATACTGATATTATAGAGAAGGTTCACCTTTTAGCAATGAAACGCTTTTTAGGTGTCGCCACACGGACCCCAAACACTCTGGTATACGGTGAGTGTGGGCGCTATCCACTGGACATAAATGCATACGTCAGATGCGTTGGGTATTGGTTGAAAATAATCCATCTACCTCAGCATCGCCTACCCAGAAAATCTGTAGATATGTTGTTAGACCTTTAGCAAAAGAACTACATAATGGTGGTATTGTATAATTTTGGGTTTGGCGTTGTTTGGGAGCATCAAGGAGTCGGTGATGTAAACATGTTTCTACAGGAATTAAAACAAAGGTTCCTGGATCGTTATAAACAAGATCTCCAGTAGCCAGCGTTTTCCCACATACACCCTATTCAAAGCTGATATTTCTCTTAGTGGTTATCTTTTATACCTCAAACATATAGGCATTAGGAAGGCTCTGACCAAATTTAGGCTAGGAATTACCAGTCTGAATTGTCATTAAAAAAAGTTTATATGTACATTAAACCATGGAATATCCATATTGTCATTCTGATGATTTGCGGAAGCAGTACGTCACTATGAAGTTTTATAGATATTCTTCCATGTTTCGATTCTCTGTACTCATGGCCGATAGCAGTCCAAGACTTACATGAAGCCTGGCTTGTTTCCTGTATAAGGCATTACAATGGAGAGGGGCAGACTTAGACGACCACCTCGGCAAGCTCCTCAAGTTACACAGATGCACTCGCGCGCGCGCGTATGTGTGCACCTGAGTATTCTTGTTTCTTGATAGGCATGTATCGCTTTGTAAAATTGTATATGGCATTGCCCCCCTCTTGATATGGTCCGAAGGCCCCCCCCCCCCCCCGAAAAAAAGGTCGTTCGTTCGTTCGTTCGTTCGTTCGTACTCGACCGAACATTTGCTGCTGGGACACATTTGGAACATTATCAAAAACACCAGTTAAAAAATTTTCAGACATTTGAATACTTTCGAGAACCCAGACCAAAACACATTTTACACTAGTTTAGCACCAACACATCTAAATCGTTCTAGATCAATGTAAAATGTGTTCTGTTTCGGTAACAAAATAAGTATTCTAACTTGAACGCTTCTTGTTTACAATGCACCGAAACATGTACTAACTAAAGACTACCCAAAATGTACTAACTAAACACTACCAAAATCTGTGCTAACTAAAGACCCTATACGTATTAACTATAAAAACCGTCAGCACTTGTACTAATGCTACCAGTATATGCACTAGCTAAACACAGAACCAAGACATGTGCTAGCTAAACATAACCAAGACATAATGCTCTAGCTAAACATAACCAAGAAATAATGTTCTAGCTAAATATAACCAAAACATAATGTTCTAGCTAAACATAACAAAGACATAATGTTCTAGCTAAACATAACCAAAACATAATGTTATAGCTAAACATAGCGAAAACATAATGTTATAGCTAAACATAGCGAAAACATAATGTTATAGCTAAACATACCCAAGACATGTACTAGCTAAGCACTACCAACAAATGTAGTAGCTAAGCACTGCCAAGAAGAGTAGTAGCTAAACATTTGAACTTTTTTCCAACTGGTCACGTTTTCTGGAACCATCTTTAGATCATGAGAAGTTTTCTTACCCTACACTCTAAATATTTTTAAACACTATAAGCTACATGTAAAAGTTTCCAAGCGGGTGGCAAATATCTCCTGGGTGTGTAAATAGTATGTAAGATGTGTGCTACATGTGTTCTATGTGTTCATAGCATGTCCCTACTTGACTGAACACTTGCTGCTGGCACACATTCGCAGCATTATCAGAACACCATTTATACATTTTCGGCCATTTTAACACTTTCGAGAACACAGACCAAAACACCTTTTAACACTAATTTAGCACCAACAAATCTAAAGAGTTCTAGATCAATGTAAAATGCCGTCTGTCTCGGTAACAAAATAAGGAGTTCTAACTTGAACACTTCTTGTTTACAGTGTACGCTTTTATTTTTAAACAGCAGTATTCAAACAAGTGCTAATGGGCCCGTTTTGTACCACTAGTTTACGTGTTCGTATGTGTACATGTATATATGGATGCCTTTCTGACTTTTTTCTGGACATGGTAGAATGCAAGCCATTTCTGTGTCTTAAAGTGTCTTAATGTTTCTGCTTCTCTGTTGGGAGGTACAGTAATATAGCATGAAGTAGTACATTGTATTCCGTATATGTATGTGAAATTCAAGGGAGGCAGGGGGCCGACAGCGAGAAATGAAGACATGGATACATGAAACAGAATCGATTTTCTAGAAAAGAGAGGTAACTGATATTTGTCTCCCTTTGTCATTTAACTAAATCGAAAAAAAGAACTCTCATAATTCATGACTCACAACACTTATATCCGGTTTGATCTGTTGATTGTTGTGCGTCTGTAACTTCCTTGAAAGAGGTTCTTTAAAAAAGACAGAAAAGGATTCATCGACTCAACTTTTGTAACAATACACCTGGTCACGGAACGGAGACCTCTGGCCTGATTGATCAGAAGGCTGTCCGGTACGGTCGATAGATCAAACAGTCGGCATTCAGTCAGACCATAATGTAAACGTTCCCTTCCAAGCGAAAGCATGGACTTCAAAATGCATTTCTTTTGCCGATCGATAGCGCACAAAGGCTTCCAAAACAATGGCATTCATAATACAGATTTGCTGATTTTTTTAATCTGACTGCTTATGCTTTTTGAGTGCAAGAACGTGAGGGATGAGGCGAGTACCTACAGGCGCAGGAACATTTGGGTTTGTTTGGGCGCTCCGACTTCTTTTCCCATCCTTTCCCTTCGCATACCCAGACCATTAATTTCATCGCCCCTTCCCTCATAAATGGTCGTTTAGAGGTTAAGGCGTCCCCTTCCGAGGCGGGAGGTCGGCGGTTCGTATCCCGGCCGAGTCATATCTAAGACTTAAAAATTGGCAATCTACTAGCTGCCCTGTCCTGGCACTATAGGGAACAATACTAGGACTGGTTGGCCCGGTGTCAGTATAATGTGACTGAGTGGGACTGAGGCCCGTGTTGCGCCAGCAGTCCCACGTGTCTAGTTTGCATCTAGTTTGCGAATGGACGTTAAGCAACAAATACCCTCTCCCTCATAAATGCAATATCAGCTTCTGGTCGAAGTGCCGTTGCTTCCACATCATACCATCAATCAGCCTTAAAGTTCCAATTGCTTTTCTTTTTCCAGGCAGTTTCAGAAAACTGATTAAACCAGTGTACAATGGTAGTTCCTGATAGCTCCTTTTGTTTTAACTGTACTTGCTAGTAGCAGGTGGAGTCAAAGCTAAGAGCTAAGACATCATTTTTAACAGCTAGTTTGCGCAAAGTGGTAATTAGGTGGGCTTTCGGTGTGTTGGAAGATTGGATTAAGGGTGTTCTGACAACAGAACAATTTCCTAGAGTCATTCTGCCGTTCTCATTGACCGGAAATATTGCAGAGCATTAAAGTGAAGGGTTTATTCGAACGGAAGGGACATGACTCATTAATTCCTGCTATGCAAGAATAAGCAGTTCCTGGAGAGAAGGACATGCAGATACATGGTATACATGTACCCACCCGTACCATACAGCTAAGCTCACGCTTGTGACACCTAAGAAAAAGTTACGTAAAAGCTCATGAAAACGTTATCGGGAGCTTTGTTCTGGAGTCTAGGGGTTTTCGTTAAGAATTGCCGAAGGTACGTACAATAACGATATTGATTTGCCGAGGGGTGACTGAGTGCAGTCTGGGCGCACCTCGTTGCGTGTGTGAACTGCGGTCTCACTTCAAGCATGTTCCATTGTTTTCATGTCGCACAAAGGCTGCAACGGTGCAGTGCCGCTAAATAAGTCCACACGTCCCGGGTGGAGTCTACGGGTTTGGCTTTAGAAAGCTAGAGTTGTTACTGTCGGCGAAAAGTTGTGGCTAACCCTGTGTTAGAGACCACACAATTCTTCTGTCATTTCATGTCGAATTGTGGAATAAAACGGCAGGCTGTCAACTGACACTGCAAAGATTTTTTTCCACTGAAAGGAAAGCTAATGTGACTTCACTTTTGCTTTTGTATCAAGTTCTTTCTTTAAAAAACCGCCTGCCTCTATGCCTACACACATCCCCACTCCTCCCCGCTCGCGCGCGCGTACACACACACTCACACGCACGCACGCAAACACACATGAACGCATGCCATTTTTGTTCACTCATTCTTGTTTCGTTAGATCAGTATCGGCTCAAGAATTGAAACCCTAACTAGAAGTTGCAACAACAAGAACTAACCGATACGCGCACACGTACACGCATGCACAAACGCACAATTCTTATCCAACTCTTTAGCTTTCACTTGACAACACATTCATATAGTATCTCATAGGCGTTATTAAATGCAGTCACTTGAAGTGGCGAGGAGTCGGCATAACTCTAAACGGTGGCAAACGTTCATACTGCTAGTGAGTGCTGAACATTTTTTTATGGAATAGAGAACTTTCGGGTTCTCTTTGAGTTCCCACTGATTCGTTTTCAAACGATTTCAATGACGTTGTGATATAAATAATGGACGCTTTCTTTTGGCTGTCACAAAGCGTCCGCAGAGAGCAAAAACTGTTCTCCACGTGTGTGCCTGTTAGAAAATTAAATATCCGAACATATTACGTGTGTGTACGTGCTTGTGCGTCTGTGTGTACATGGGTGAGTATGAATGTAGGTGCATGCGTGTGCGTGTGCGTGTGCATGCATGACCGTATATGAATGTAGGTGCATGCGTGTGGGCGTACGTGCGTGTGTTTGTGTGCATGGGTGTATATGAATGTGGGTGTATATGAATGTAGGTGCATGTGTGTGTGTGTGTGGGTGTGTGTGTGTGTGTGGGTGTATATGAATCTAGGTGCATGTGTGTGCATGTGTGTGTGTGTGTGCTCATGGGTGTATATGAATGTGTGTGTGTGTGTGAGGGTGTGTGTGTGTGTGACTATAGTTCTTACGAATGGATGAATGAATGCATGGGCAGGTTCGACGTAGGAAAAAAGACATTCGTTCGGTGAAGAAAGCTACTTTCACAGCGCCGTCTACATTTTCTGTGTTTACAAACCTAACGTAACCCAACGCACATGCTGATTTCTGAAGACCTCTCACAACGACAGACAGTCTGCGGTCAAAAATAATTAATGGTGTACAGCTCGCCCGACAAAGCACTGCGCCAAAAACAAAGTTTGCGTTTGTTCTGAAAATTCGGCATTTCTGCGATATGCGCGCGAATTTCCTCCTCTCGTAAACTCGCATTTCTCGCGCAGCTAAACGCCCAGAAGACCGAAAATAACGGTCGCCAAGCAGTGAAATTCTTGAAGCCTCCTGTGCGCGGACGTAACAGCATGTACGGGACGGGGAAACTGTGGGCTGCTCGGAATGTGAGGAGCAAACTAATTCGACAAACCTGGTGTCTTTAGCTGAAGACGACACGATGACGAATATGCACATGTACTTTCAGCGTTAAACGACTGAGAGATGTGAATTTTTGCGCCTACAATTCTTTGTGCCCGTAAAGGTCAGTAATCCGTCATGGGAAAGGAAAGTGTGCCTTTAAGATGGCTGTTTTGTGAAACAACAGCAGAACGTAGCCAAAGGACTCACTGTCTCCGTCACACCTGCTTCGCAGTGTGTGTTCTCAGCTGTACTTTCCCCCGAGTGTGTTTAACAGAGCGTTAAAGAAACCATTACGCGTCAGAAAAATAAAATACTAGGGTGTCATTTAAGTGTCGTATTTCAATCGTTTGCGATGTTACGAAGTTTGCATTCTCACAAAGTTTCGCATTTTTCTGTCCTTCACATACAATCTTTGAGACTGCTACGTTGCAGAAGTTCAAGAACATGCAGCGATAATCAGTTTTCTCAGTGTAGAAAAAGGCCAGATGCAGAGGCTGTTGTCAATTTACATAATTCCGTGGCTTGGTAACTTAACCATTAAGGACTGCAGAATGCGAACATGGGTTTGTTAACACAGAGAAAAGTTTGCATATTCTTGTTCTGGCTGTTGAAATGAGCTTATCGAAAAGCGTGGGAAAATGGGTCACATGTCAGTGGCTTTTAGTAATACATCTTCTCCACAGGTAGTGCAAATGGAGGCGGTGGGGAACTTGGAGGAGGGGGGTGTTTAGCTCATTACTCTTGCTTTATGTGTGGTGTCTCCTCTACGCATTGGTCTCTTACAGTGGATGACTGCACTTTTTACGACCCATGTCCTTTGCTACCACAAATCCTGGCAAAATGCAATTTCGCCGCAGACCCTTGAGATGGCGGTTGATTTGATCTGTTTATGTTCCTAAAGCTGCGAAGACTGATGGCGTGTGTAGCTAGGTGCATGATCTGAATGTCCAGATGCTTTATGCAGCGCTCCTTGTCATCCATCTATCCTCGACCAGATTCAGTTGAGCAATTACTTACTTGGTCCAACGCATGACGTCAACGCCTTGGCAAGACAAAATGCCTTCTTTTCTGATAACACTTCCCCACTGAAGGAAGGTGCCGTACTATAACCAATATTATCACAGTGGCCGTCAATGGGAGGTTTTGAGCACCAGGACAGATTGAAACATTAATTTGTGATAAAGGTCTTGTCGAGTAAAACTATGGCCTTTTTCTAGCATACCTGATAACTGGACTAGCTTTGTGAGCGAGAACCCAGGCGATATTGCTCTCCCATAACATTTCAGGCAGGCGAGGAGATCTGTCCGGTCAGACAACTTTCTGAAACTTTATCTAGTCAGTGGTATGCATTTACCATTAATACTCCAATTCCGTGTAGAAGTTCGAAAGCTGTTGAAAGCCTCATGTGATACCACAACATTACAAGCAAGGTTACTCTCATCATGAAAGTGAACATTATGTCAACCAGGGGATTATATTTTATGCACAATACTGTACATTTGTCTAACAAGTAGGTTGTGCATATTAAGGTAGCGTGACAATAGTTTAGAGCTTACAGAAAAGACAACGGTCTAGAATTGTACAGAAGATTTTTCTGCATGCCAGACTATCTGAATGTCCCAGAAGGAGACGAGAATCATATTCTGTAATACTTATCGAAAGAAAGAAAGAAAGAAAGAAAGAAAGAAAGAAAGAAAGAAAGAAAGAAAGAAAGAAAGAAAGAAAGAAAGAAAGAAAGAAAGAAAGAAAGAAAGACACTGTGTGATATTTTTTGTTTTTTCCTCTTTTGCCTTCTCTTTCTTCCCATCATCACCACTTTCACTGCTTCTGCTCTTTTTTCGTTTGTCGTCTTCTTTACTTTTTGAAACATTTGCCGACCCCTAAAATTATCCAAATGTACCAAAGGCCCCTATAAACACACCAATCAGTAATATACTATCCGAAGAAAGAAAGAAGTACAGAAAAACTCCACGCAGGATATTTCCAGCTGTCTTTACCGGCCTGTTGCTAGTGGATTTGGTGTTTGGATGATACCAGCTGTCGTTACCAGCCTGTTGCTAGTGTATCTGGTGTTTCGATAATACCAACTGTGGTTACCAGCCTGTTGCTAGTGTATTTGGTGTTTGGATGATACCAGCTGTCGTTACCAGCCTGTTGCTAGTGGATTTGGTGTTTGGATGATACCAGCTGTCGTTACCAGCCTGTTGCTAGTGTATCTGGTGTTTGTGGCC
>SMGT01011392.1:350445-388652 GCA_004794575.1 Lanistes nyassanus
GGGGGGGGGGGGGGGGGGGGGGGGGGGGGGGGCGACTGGAGAGGTTGGCGGCTCTGTGGGTAGAGGAGGAGAGCAGCTCTGCAGGTGAGGTGATTGCACCCACAGGTAAACAGGGGTAAACATTCTTCCTCAACAACATAAAGACTTAATCCCTTCTTGTAAAGGGCTCCTTGGTGTGTTCAAACAGAATGGCGCTCGCTGATCTCCCATTACATGTGGAGGAGGAGGGGGCAGGTCGTAAGCCAAAGGTTCCCAACGTTCCCAGCGCCATGACATCAATGCAGGTGCGCCGACATCGCGTTCACAGTCTCAGCCCTTTGACTCGTCATGGGGCCGGGGTGGGGGAAATCTTCAGACTAGGACACCAGCCATTGCATCCACACTTTCGATTCTGACCTCTCAATGGCCGAAGGATAACTTTTAAGCTGTTTGGAGGTCGGCTGTCTTTGAAAAGGATAAACTGATATAAGAACAGCCAGACAGACGGAGAGAAATACAGAAAACCATTGTGGGAGAGTTAAAATGAAAGTGATTTCGCCTATCACTTTTCAAGGCAAGCCATCAGCGTCTTTGAAGAGAACAGTCTCTTACTCTGTGCTTGAAGCCAGCTGTTTCGTAGTTTGAAAAGTAAACTCGCGCAAGCAAAGGTCTTGAAATACATCTCAAATAATGACACATGAGGGGAAAACCCTACCCCATGTTTCCTATCTCGACAAACACTGCATTATCTGAATCTCTTCTTGTTTGAGTGAGGCGAAGGAACTCGTCGTTTCCAGCGTATAATTGGACTTCCAGTCTCTTTACCCTCTCACCCTTGGAGTTTACAGCTCTGCGAGAACTTTCAATCAAAGCGCTGTGACATTCTATAGAAAGGAGAAAAGTGAAGGCAAAGGTTTCTTTCTCTTTACATCTACCCTTAAGAACAGCACTTTTCTCCTGACTTCACCTGGTGTAGGAGACCGAATTTCTGTTGAAGAAATATGACACAGATTAACAGTTTGGTGATGTGCGAAGAAATGAAAATGTACAAGTCTCTCTCTCTCTCTCTCTATGTGCACGCGAGAGTTACTTGGTGTATGTGTGTCAGGGGGTATATGTCAATGAGTGCGTATCTACGTAACCGTTTCTGAGCTTTTCTGTCCTTGCTTACCAACATCTCTATGTATTGTCTGTAAGTGCGTGTTTGTGCCGGGAGTTCGCGTGCAGTTTAGCAGCCACCTGGTGAAATGTGGACGTGGGCTGCGTGAGAGGATAAACATGACACTTGTTAAGCTTCACTGCACATGTCGTCTGCAATAAATCCTTGCAGGCTGGCTCGACGTTTCATCTTCCAAAACTATTCACTGCTGCTAATGATGATGGTGATGATGACAACAGCCACAGAAAAAAGAAATCCCGCGGATTGAGGCGAAAAAACCAAGGAGCAGAAAAAAAGATGACAGCAAGAGAGAGAGAGAGGGAGGGAAAGGAAAGAATAGAGAGATTTCTAGCAACTCTTGTGATATGGAGATTTCTTTTTGAGACGGGTGTGGGTCTTAGAAAAGACATGCAAAAGCTTTACTTAAAAAAAAAATATCGGAAATTGTCCCACTGTGCAGCGTGCTTTTCTTCTGGTAGTATTTTTTTCCTCTCGCTCGGATTGACTAACGCACTGCCCCCTTTCCTTGTCCCCTTGTCCCCGTCAAAGGAAGGGCACACCTCGCGCCGCGGAGTGGAGGAAGCTTGGGAGATTTGAAAACGAATAGCAAAGCTCTTTGACCGACCCCTTAGCCCCCAAAACACCCACGCTAGGACTGTTAATATCCTCACCGTGATATGCAGCAACGCCCTACACCTCCGCAAGTCCTCGGTGGTATTATCAAAAGCAAATATATCCTATCTAGGCTGAAGAATGTGTGCATGCCTGCCTGAGTGCGTGCGTGCGTGCGTGCTTGAGTGAACGAGTGGTTTTTCCCTGAAATCTATCCACTTTTCACCATGACTAAGTCCTGAGTACGATAGTAGAACTGAGAAGGTAAAAAAAATCGAACGAAGTGGGGGGGGGGGAACAGTCCAGTGGAAACGTCGTAATCTGTGGATCATTTCCTCTTTGCTTGGGTTGACATGGTCTTATCTTTGGTACTGATAGTTTTTTTAAATTTGTAGGAACAAAGTACTGCTGACTGTCCTATGACTTCAAGCAATCATCCAGCTAGCAGACATTCATATGTGCGCATGTGTGTAAGTGTGTACTTTGTGGCTGAGCAAACAAAAAAAAGAAAGCAGGAAATAGAAAGAGAGATAGAGAAAGACAGAGAGAGAAAGACAGAGAGAGAGAGAGATAGAGAGAGATCAGTGTGAGGGACCCCCCCCCCTTGCTTCCTTCCTTATTCCTTCTATGAACATGCTTAACTAGGCCTTCGTACTAGTACAGCAATGGCTTCTCCAAGCAAATGAAGAAAATCACTGCAAACTATGCCATTTCAAATAAATAAAAACGAACGAACTAACGGACGATCGGACGAACGAACGAACGAACGAACGAACGAACGAACGGTGCATGAAAAATGCAAGAAAAAAGCCTTTCTGAAAACTTTCTTAGAGTTTCTGTATACTTTTGCTGACCGTCCCACCACTTGCAGACTGGAATCTTGAAAATACAGCCAATACGTCAAGTGTAAAGATTTATTGATTCAGATCCGGCGCCGAATTCAGCACCTCACGCCATCTTGTGCCATCCTTCATACAATGACATTAATCTCAAATTATATGCACAAATTCAAAAGTCAGACAGCTAAATATCACATACTTTACGTAGAACGTGAATACTATACCCAGGATCATTTTTATTGTGGGTCTGTTATCACATTTCTCCTATTGAATTTATAATGCTTTTTCCAATTTCAGAAAATTGCATCTAAATTGTAGAATTCACCAATAGCTGCTATGGTGCTTCTCGTTGGCTTTAATCTACATCTAAAGAATGTCCCTTGACTTATTAGTCTATACTTTGGATGCACAGACAAGCTATCCCTTTCTTAACTACGAAATATGTTAATTATAAGTTATCCGTAGAGTATTCTAAAAAAAACCTCGGGGTTTGGGGGTGATTCTCATGTATAGGGAGCTATTCACGTGTTGAAAGTATCTCGCATTATACTGAAGGTGAATAATATTACTTCTTAAGGTTCTAGTAACATTTCAAGACATATTTTCGTTTCAATCTAGGGTAACATTCTTCGCACACGCCAGTGACTTACAGGAGAACATTTAAAACAAACGTGCTCTGGTGATTAAAAAACCAAACTCTTTGGTAACTGAAGTAATGAGTAATGTCAATGAAACTAGAATTTGGAATACCAAATGTGGGTGGGAGGAGGGACTAACAGGCCACTGCCTCAGCCGACTAAAAGACCGGTGCCGTTTCTTTCAAATACTTTTTGCGCCTTGATGTCAAAGTACAGAGACCCTAAAGTGCCGTGTACACATGCAGGTCTCTGGTGACTTGAGTTCTCGGTATTTTAATACGTGTAACAGACGTTGACAGATGCTGAACGTTTCTATTCATCTCCTCTTACCCTTTTCCCTTATTGCTGAAATCTTTGTTCCTAACCTCTCCTAAAAGATTTTGATCAATACCTGCCAGCCATGGCAACCGCATTTTGCGTGCATATAGAAACCTCCTGCACTCGTCACACGTGCATGAAGGGCCGAATCCGCTTTGCTGTTTTTATCCCAGTACTCGAAAACTCATCAACCGTATTACGTCATAGCTGGCTTGCTATTTTTTTCCCTCGCTCAACCCCAAAACAATGTGACAAATCATGTGCAACAACCAGTAACAAACGACTGAAAAAAAATGAATAAATTATCAGACGTGCAAGCGCAGAGAAAACGCGGTCATCGAAAGTTCACGGGTACTGACACAAACGTTATTATCAGCTTGACCCAGTTCTTGTTGAGTCCCGCCACCCCTCCGTTTTCCAAAGCAGTCGGGTCGATTGTCCAGGACAGTCCTGCAGCAGCACAAACAGCGCACACTAGCGGCACCTTGCGAGGACGCAGGACATGTCAATCGTGCCAGGAGAGGACTACCCTCCCCGCATACATACACCAAGCCATTGATTTCACCTGGGTGCCTGGCAACGCCCAAACATTGCCCCCATGGGCTGGTTTCCGCCGGAAAGGAGCACGTAATGGTGGTTCGAGCACGTCGTTGTCAGCGCAGCCATCTTGTCCGTTCCTTCTTAAAGCCCGCTGGTTGAGAATGGTTGTTTATTAGGATTCGCTTGCAAAGTTTTAATTCAGAATGGATTTTAGTTTGGTTAGTTATACAGGTGTGGGAGGAGCAGCGAATGTAACTTTTTTCTTTATAATATTTGTGTCGAGTTCTCTTTCTGGGTTTCGTTAAAATGTTTCGACCGAACTAAACGAAAAAAAAGGCACTAAAGATCACGTTTTAAATACGGTCATGACAGTTCATAAATAGAATTACAGTCTGTATATCACTGTAATCTTTTCATTCTATTGTATTATTCACTGTCGTAAAGCATGGTCTTGTTTATAACGAATTCTCTGCTCCTATACACACCCTCATCCTATGATCCAGACAAGCACGGACCCACTGTAGACCATGGGATTGTAGCAGCGGACTGTAAATCCGACGTATTATGCATGAAGAAAGCCATTTGAGACTTTAGCAATACCTGAGCACCAGCGACCTTCTTGTATCTCTTGTCATATGTTTAGGACACTAAATTCTTTCTTTGTCCCTTGCCTGTTCACGGCAAGATCTGGCAGAAAGCGACAACGCATTATCCCGCAGAATATTAGTCTTTTCGTTCTCACTTCATTTTCCTGGGACAATCTTATTGATTGGCCATAATGGCGTCAAAACCATCAATCATTTCCGAACGTCCATATCTGGAGGCAGTTCATCTCAACCCTGGAATTCGCTTTCTGTCACTTTTCTAGCGTGCGTGAATCGAAACAATGGCTCCATTTGGTTGCTTGACTTTTCATTGCCTGTTGGGAAGCAGATGACCTCAGACAACAACGTCAAAGGAAACAGCAGGTTGTTTACGCAACATGACGTCAAAGGCAAACAACAGGTTGTTTACGCAACATGACGTCAAAGGCAAACAACAGGTTGTTTACGCAATATGACGTCGCAGATAAACAGCAGGTTGTTTACATAATATCCTGAGTATGAGATTCTAAAGAAAATCAGTTAAAATATACAAGAAACTCGCGTGCACGGTGTCACTAAATGCAGGCTTTGATTATCTTCTGATGATTACGTTTTCTACTGTTGAAATATTTCTCGGGGCACTCCTGTAGCTCCGTGCATGAATACGGAAACCTGGAGAAAGAGAGTAAGGGTTCTTTCACTGTGTGCACAAAGGGTGTATGAAAAATGTAAAAGCCGAACCCACCCTTGCTGTTTGAAGTTAAACACTTGCTGAAGGCTTGTAGGGGATGAGACTCTGCACACGGTATAACAGCCCAAATGGCTAGTAACCAGAGCAGGCCACGCCTAAAACTGACAGACACAGAAGGGACTGGACTAGAAGTCAGACTACACATCCAGCAGGCAGACCATCCATCCAGACTCGCTCGTCCACAGACGCACCCATGCGCAACGCACTTTCACGCAAGTATGAGCAGGCAGCACCCGCCCCCCTCTCCCCCGTTCCTCCATTACCCCGTCCTCTGCCAATTTATCTGATGTAAGTACTCCGTCGATATTGCGGTTAAAACCACCATCCACATCGCGGCCCGTCCATTTTGCGCGGCAACCGCAGCAATTGTCAGGTCACGGGGCTTGTTGGTGCGCTGACTGCAAAGACCTGGTCTTCATAACGGCCAGAAAAAGCGCGTTTTTACGACCAAGGCCGAAGCTGATGCCCCCGGCAGCTAGTGGTGCGTAAGATCGTTAGTCAAGCCGCAGTTTTGACCACCCCCCCAAAAAAAAAGTCATGGATGACGAGGTACGTCAGCCTCTCGTCCGTTTGCTTAGTCCACTGATCTCTGCTGCACTGTTTGCTCATTTGCCCACTTCGGCTTGCATTCTTTCGTCAGTGAACGATTCCCTGTTCTCTTCCCTGCGTCCTGTGCGCTTTTGTTATTCTGTCACTTTGTATAGTGCAGTCCCTGCATTTTGAAAAGTTATTCATCATGCCATTTTCGGCTTGTTCTGACTTGTCTAAATTTCAAAACTTTTTTGTTTCTTTTCTTTGATTCATCGTCTTATGCTGCAGCCGATTTGAAGAGACACGTTGTTTGTATGATGCAGTTGTCTGGTTGCGGAACGTCAAGTCAGCAGCGAAGCCCACATCACGGCGTGGGGGCGACGGAAGACGCTCACAACAGACGCTGGAAGAGGAGGAAGGAAGAAGCCTGAGTATCAAGAGAAAATCCCGCCGGCCAGTCCTGTAAAGATGGACAGAAAGTATGTGCGCCGGACAAGAGATCCGAAGCAACCACGAATTACTGCTGTGCTCACGGCGGCCCTTCTATTTCTATAAGTACCAGCCTGAGGGATATTCACCAGGTTATTTATACGCCAGAAGCAAACATTTATGATGAGGAATGTTCAAGAATAAGTCACTGCCGACAATTCAAAGTACCGAAGTTCATCGTGATACCTGATATCACAGCGTGATAGTCCTTCGGAAAGCAGAACGCTCAAGACCCTTTCTGCAGCGCACGCTCGTGCTATTCTACTCGTTAAATCACGTTACACATTCGTCCGTTTAAGAGCAGCCCAAAACATTCAGTGCCTGCTTGGTAGCACTTTACACGAGCGCGCAACCAGTATGCATGCGCAGGTGCACGCGCATGGGAGCACAAATCCAATCCTGCACGGGCGACATTCCTACACTCCAGCATTCCTTTGCACCTTTGAGCCAAAGACGCTCAGACGCTGCACACCTCCGTGTCCTCAAACGCCATTTCGCAGCCCAGACAGGCCGCGATGAAAGATTTATCTTGATAGCGGCTTGATAAGAACGTAAACAGTAAGCAGGGTTTTCCATGTTAACCTGTCCTCCCCTGAAGGCCGCAGTTCTTTCTCACAAATTACTCCTAAATCGCATTTCCCTCGAAAATCACGCAAGCTCCTGAGAGTAATTATTTGTCAGCCTAAAGCCTCTACTTCAAAGGGAACATTTAACAACTGCTAGACGATCATGCATCTTTTACACCCTATGCTTTCAGCTAGACTTGTCGAGTATGAGAAAACTTTTTCGAGTTTTCGAGGCATAGCCAGCCTATATTTTCTTCTCGTACGGATGCAAAGCACCCGCGCTACAGGGATTGAAAAACAGTGACAGATCATTGGCATTTCCATGTTAAACCATTTTGCCTGAAAAACAAAAGAACGCGTGAGAATAATAGGGGTTGGCACGATCTGTACTTAATTAATACTCTAAAGGCGGAGTTTTCAATTAGGTCGTTATGCTAAAGGAAGGCGTTTTCAGTCGGTAATGGGAAACGTTTCAAAGCAGAATGTTTACAGTGTCATGTCACTTAGTCCTTCAGTGCAAAAAATAGTAATAATAATAATTAGCCAAGTGCAAGGTAACATCGACAAACAAAGTTCCCATTTATGTGCCAACAAAAGAGAGATACAAGGTTAACGAAAGAAGCACCTGGCAAGCGTTGCCTCACACTGTCTCTTTCTACTGTGGGGGGCAGTGGATACAAACTAGCAAATGTGCTGGCTAAAATTGCGAGTAGGTATTTATGTGATGGAAACATTGGTCATTAGAAAAGTCCTAAAACAATTGTCCTTAGAAACTTCAGCAGTGTTAGACTTACCACTAGGTCAGTTAAACAACAGCTCATGCAGGACAGAACTTATCTGTCGGATGGCTGAAAAGTGAACAATGTAGCGTGGTCAAAAAAAAATCTGAGGAAACTAGCCGAATAAATCTTCTCGAATATAATTAATATCTCTTTAACTCTGCTTCGTCGTGTTTAGCAACACACACTGAATACCTCGTCATGTTCAGCAACACACACTGAATAAATACCTCGTCATGTTCAGCAACACACACTGAATAAATACCTCGTCATGTTCAGCAACACACACTGAATACCTCGTCATGTTCAGCAGCACACACTGAATAAATACCTCGTCATGTTCAGGAACACACACTGAATAAATATCTCGTCATGTTTAGCAACACAAACGGAATAAACACGATCTCCAAGCAAAGTTGTTTCCCTGAATCTGAGATACTGATGTGTGTGTGTGTGTGTGTGTGTGTGTGTATGTGTATGGATGCTTATATTACGATTTAAATAATTTGTTCAGAATATAAGGTAATTACCTTTTTCTCGGATGCAAAGTGAAAATTTTCAAACCGAATTCTTCCCGAGGATTCCGACAAGAATTAGAAGACTAGCGTGAAATGAACGTGGTGTTGAAGTACTTCTAGCCTTACAGTGAGATGTTTGCACATCCGTTAATTTGCACACGTAGTTTTTGAAAACACTTTTTGCAAGTTTTCATTTTCTATGTCAATGTATTTACAGCTTACTAAACGACAGAAGAAACCTTCCTGAACTGTTTGCACATCAGAACTAAACCATGTCCTGCACGTGCACAGTCCCGCATGGTGTAACAAGCTATCCACTAATATTCTACACTTTCGTTCGCACATGCAACGGGAAATGCAGAGCATAGCTTCGCACATGGCGTACACACAGTACAAGGTGGAGGGAAAGTTTGCCGACACAGGACAAGCATGGGGGTGGGGGGTGGGCAGTGGTGGATGGGTGGGTGGGTAGGAGAGGCAGCAAGACACCTGAAGTTTGAGAAAGAATAACAGCTTCGTGTAACACGCATTTTCATTTTCGCCTCTCCCTCTTTTCACACAACACGTAAAACTGAAGACCCTGAAGACGCTGTCTCATTATGTATGACACGACAAGGGCCGCGGAAGACTGACAAGGAGAGGGAAATGAGGGGAGAAAAGCTGATGGCGGTCACGCTACTGGGGATGGGGGGAGGACAGGGGAACGGGGGGGGGATAGAATGGTCTCGTATCCCGGCACGTCTGCACGACGTTTGAAGGCGCGAAGCCCGCATACGACGACCTAGAAAGGGAGCTAGACCAACCGCTACCTCAGATGATGCACAAGGTACCGATGACCGGTGGTGTTAGAGCTGAGGGCTATTGACAGGCGACGCCAGGTACGATGCACCTGAGGCCGCTAGAACCGTCGCTGACCTCAACAAGCTGCCTGCCGTCGGGGCTGTTCGGAGGATAGAACCCACGCGGCAGATATGCAAGGGGACTCAGCGATCTCGGCCTGCAGCACGCGACGGAGCCGACACGGCTGAAAGGCTTGCTCTCAGAATTTTAAGCCGCGCTGCGGCACAGGCTGCCTACTTCCAGCCACCTCCCTCCCCACCCCGGGCAGGCCGGTAGTGGAGAGGAAGTACAGTCACACGGGGCACCCCGTTTCAAACAGGTGACAGAGACAGCGGAGACGAAGGCTGGGGGACGTTGAAGGCAAAGCGCTCCAGCAATGATATACTGCAGCCTTCACGTCCCGCTGCCTTGCACATAGAATGTATTTGTCTTCACAAGCCGCGTCGGGACTTCCTGACCAAAACAAAACTAGGGCAAAAGGATAAGCATAATGAAGAGAATCTACTCGACTGCAGCAAGAAATGGACTGCTGATGTATACGAAACGTTGATCCAGAAAAGAGAAGGTAACTCTCGCTCTAGTGAACTCTGACACGTCACAGCAGAAGAAAAAACGTCGTGCACGTGCCGTAACGAGTGGGCTACTGCATGGCAGAGGTCGTCAGGTTTTGAAACCGGCGTTTAGCGCGAAGAGCACTTCTCGCGCAATTTCGACTCTAAACGCGCACTCTACCTGTAAGATATTTTTAAGACCAAGACAGTTTTCACAAGGAAAATTGCCACTAAACGGGAGATAACCAAAATAGCCACGCCTTCCCTGCAGTGTGCGTTACTGAGTCCAAACAGGTGTTTTCTTTTGAACGTAAAGTTTGTGTTTAAAATAATACTTTCGAAGTGCACATATCCTCTTCAGGTCTTCAAAAAAAAAAAAAGACCCCCATTAAAAGTTGAGCGCGTTTTGCCGCATTCTCTACGTTTTCTCAACGTGCTGCGTGCACATTGAATGGTGAAAGCTGGCCAAGACGCTGCTTTGATATTTTCGAGGCTACCTGTGCGCTGTGACTTTAAGAGAAACCACATTCACACGACGTGTCGCATGGAGGTCGTCACGGTCTCCACAACAGGTGACGGCCAGGGCAAGCTGTGACGTCCCTGGGTGATCG
Source organism: Lanistes nyassanus (assembly GCA_004794575.1). Taxonomy (NCBI): domain Eukaryota; kingdom Metazoa; phylum Mollusca; class Gastropoda; order Architaenioglossa; family Ampullariidae; genus Lanistes; species Lanistes nyassanus. The sequence goes on from SMGT01011392.1 coordinate 360,751, forward strand.
GGCTGTCCCGCACGAGGCACTGAAGTCGGTAGGTTGTATGTATTTTCTTAACGTGTCGGAACACTAACTTTCTGAAATCATCAGTCCTCGCACCTCTCCCAACCACTCCATGCCACTGTCGCTTCTGTTCACAAAGTACATCCGTTTTCCAAAGTCTCCAGGTAAAGCAAAGCACATACGCGGTCCAGTGATGAGCGGCACATTTCACTATCCTGTCATCCACGGGACACACACCCCATGTTGTTCCACACTGCACGCATCTCCTCGAAATAGCTAGACTTTTCGCACATTACCAATGCTAGTGGTTTTATCTTGTTCTGCTCCGCAGGCAGGGCCAGAGTAAGTCCGCTCTGGGAGCAGGAGACAGACAGATTGTGGTGTGGTGACCGTATCGAATGGTAGTCGGCAGATATCCTGCGATATTTACGGACGCAGCAAGAGAAACAGGTTGTACCAGCACTAGGCACAACAAGAGGGGCGCCGAGACCAGACTGGTCCAACTAGTTTTCGACACGTCCATCCAGACATGAGCGCTGAGCCCTGTACTGCGACGCTTTCCACGTTACCACCAACAAAGTAAGCTAGCAATTTACACACCTCTACGTACTCCCTGCAGTCTTTAGCAACAGTTTTGCGCAATTTGGCCTGTAGAAGAAAAGTGCTTATGTCCTAAAGATGCCGAGTTAAACCAGCACGCGTTTCAGGATATCTGCTAAAGTGTCGCACAGAGTAAGACTAATAATAAAACTTTTTTAAATGAAAAGGAAAGGAAACCCGTAAATAAATTAGAAATTGATATTAATTGTTTTTTTGGCTTGCCGTCACCAGTAATCATTGTTTCTCCCCCACCCTTCTCCTAGCCTAATCCCCCTTCTCCTCAATCCTCTTCCTCTTCAGCAATATGTTTGTTGATTTCGTGAATATTTCTTTCTTTTACTTTTCTGTCCACTATTCTCTGATGCCAGTTATTAAGAGAAAGTTATTCTTCTAGTAACGGACTGTACGTAGCTAAGTATATTGCCCAAAAGAATTGAAAGACCAGCTGTACTTTGGCCGGCAGGTCACAGACGTGTGTAGTTTGCAAGAACACCTGACCCCGTACTTTTGGGTGCAAATCGTTTCACGCTGCAATAGTGAAAGTCAGTGTGCGTGGAAATCAGTGCTGGGGCTTCGTACCACATGCCGGCAGCAGCCAAACAGGTGAACTCAAGACCCCAGACAGTGCGTGCTGGCCAAAAAGCAAAACTGAACGGTCAAAACCACACTACACGCGATACCCACTGTTGGGGGACTGTCGGGTATTTCAGATGCGATCGACAGACAGTGGGTAACCATGCCTAGAAAGCGACTCAACGATGGTCATCGCGGCAGGGCGAGTGAGTTACTGCAAGAAGGCATTGGGGTGCAGGAAGTTAGTCGCAGATTGGGAGCATCCCATTTAATCACTGTGACATCGTGAGACCGCTGCAGCCAGACGGGAAGGGACTGACATGGAATGGCCAGCAAATTCACCAGATCTTTACATGATCGAGCACATGTCGAATGTGCCGGGCCATGTAAAATGGAGAGGGGGAAATATAAGATATGGAAAACATGTTTTCAGTGGCAAATGTACGAATACTACAGACAATACCAGCTAGTGCTCACAGGTCACATTTCAAATCACCCACAGCCAGCTGAACTTTATCAGAAGTTCCTTATGCTTCAAGAGGAGTGTCAGGCAATCCCGTAAATGTTTCTGGGGACATCGGCTGAATACATGCGACAACGGCACCTTGCTTACTTGCAGGTCAATGGAGGGCACACACGTTTTCAACATTGATTAGTCTGTGCTGCACTTGCTCTGACTTTTGTATACGTAGATTGTGTCCTTCGTGGCACGGAATCTTGTGGTTGCAGTGAAAATATCCCGTTAAAGCTGTTGTTTGTCGTTACAGGAATAAACGAAGTACACCATTTTGAGTACCGGTCTTAGCACAACGCAGAGCGTGTAGTTTGCACTGGTCTTTCACTTCTTTCGAGTTGTATAGCATGTGTATGCCCTATAACAATCCACTTTTGTGGGTCGGCCACACTGCGCAAGGTTAAGCTGGACTCAGATGTTCAGAGAGTCTTGTGTTCGGATCCCGTGTCCACACCTCCTTTCTCTCTATGTATCATCTGTGCTGCCTCTTCCTTCCTTCTCGGACCTGTGTTGTGATTATCTTCGTTGATAGATTGATGTCGCACAGCAAACAAACAAGGAAACAAACAAACCAACCAACCATCGCTTTTACTCGAGTGTATCGTGTAAGATTCATCAGAAAGGGAAAATTCAGTGCAAATGCATATTGTTACAAAGTTTTCATTTTGTTGAACACATTTCGTCAGAGTTCTTTTCATCTGCAGTGCGCCATCCTCACTGGGCGAGAGCATTAAGCTTTGGGTTTCTCCATACTCCTGGCGGGCATGGGAGCCAAGAAAGTTTTGATCAGTGATGTATTTGAACGGCATATTTACACAATTTCCTTGTCGGTATCGCTGAGTATCTTTAATTCCTGAAAATGGACGAAGGGCCAAAAATTTCTACTTCTCATGAAAGTCTTTAATTTTATTGTTTTGTTTTTGTCGTGATGGAGGTGGCTGCACTTATTCTTTGCTTCAGTCTCGCGTCATGTGATCATTTCAATTGGTTTGACTTGCAACGAGCCAAATGATATAAATACTTGACTTCTTCTAGTGACTGCAAAGATATTCATAACTCCATTTATCTTATCATGGGTAGTGGCTGTTACTTTAAAAGACCTATCTGAATTATCTCCCTTTGTTTTTGTGTTCTGTACTATCTGATGTTCTGGTGTATCTACTTTTTCTGTTTCCTCCCCCTATTTTAAAAAAAAAACCATCCGATTCTTCAGAAAAAATTTCTCTAAAAGCCTAATAAAATACGATAAATGTAATCACTTGCGCACTGACATTCGCTGATGCCATAGTTTTACTTTTAGTTTAAAGCTTGGCTCCCGCCGCTAACATTTCCTTTTTATGTGCTCGTGATCAGTTTTGGCAAATCCTCCTACAGAACTTGTTTGAAGAGAGAAAGTACATATAAACTAGACGCCACATCCGTCCGGTTAAGCATGACCTTAAATTATAACAATGATGTGCACGACGATGACAAGGGGAAAAATGCCAGATAAAAGTGTCGTTTCGTGCATCACTTCAAACTGGGCTATTTGAAAATGTTTAATTCGTAACAATAAGAAAATTGAAAGATTTCAGAAGGAATAGGCAGATATACAAGCTAACGTGGTCATTGGTGGATCTCTGAAGAGTTGTAGTGGTGAAAGCAATTACTGAGATCTTTAAAAAAAAAACCCACAACACTAAGCACGCACTGGGTTACAGCTATAGGCGGTGAGGGCAGGGCAGGGCAGGGCACGGCGCGGAAGTGTAAAATGGAGAGGGGGAATATAGGATATGGAAAAAATGTTTTCAGTGGTAAGTGCACGAATACTACAGACAATACCAGCTAGGGCTCACAGGTCACATCTCAAACTATTAGCCAGGCCATTGCGTATGTGACGTGGATGAACACTTCCTGCGATCCGACTGGGTATCTACTGTGGAATTTTAGCCCTGATCATGTCTAACGCTGACATTCATAACAACCTGCAATGCCGTGTAGACTGCACGGGCAGGCGGTGATTGGACTGCGCGACTGTTGGAGAATGTCCCCAGGACTGTTAGGTCCCAACAAGACATGCGTCATTCTGACACACGTGTCTAGCGTTATAGCGCGTGTACAATGCGTGCCCTTGTGAAGATCAAACCAGCAAACAGTAAATTATGCTAAAAACACCCCAGTCAGCCATGGATTGGCAGTCACAGCAGACGGTAAAGTCCGACGGCCACTCAAGCGCGCCGTGCTGGTTAATGGGACTGCGGGGCATTAATTTTTGTCACCTGGACCGGAACAATAAGGGCTGGGCGGCCCATACGTTCGTTATATCCTTTCCGTATATCAACTTAACATAAGGCTCGCAGAACCTCTGACGTAGTTTGGTCATTTTTCCGCATGGGAGAAGATACGAACGCTTAGACAACTAACTCTCAATCTGAACGTCGCGCTCACATCGCCTTTAGCGTACAGTTTTAGATGAACCATTGCAAAACTCGCTGTTTATCCTAGGGATTCCACCAGTTTTGCGTGAATAATTATCATTCGCTTTTGAAAGTTATAGTGCATATTTCAGTACTATGCGTAGCAGTTACTGTTTTGAAGAGAATAAAACTTCGTTTTCGTCGCCGAGAACTGCGTTCGTTATGAAATAAACGTAGTGCCCTTCCTTTGTATCTGTAAAATCAAAGATAACGTCACTCTGTTTACTTTGTGGGTAGGAGGCGGGGTATGTGAATGCCATTTGCATTCCCTGTTGTTAGTAGTAATGCCCTTGTTCACTTTCTCGGTCAAGCTGTTCTATTAACACCACAGTTAAACGGCGCTTACCAGTATAACTGGTCGCAGCTTCCTCTTTCTGGATTCTTCTTATTCCTTCTGCCCTCTCCCAATCTCTTTTCTTCCCTAACTAGGATACGAATGAACGATCGAACGAACGAACGAACGAACGAACGAACGAACGAACGAACGAACGAACGAACGAACGAACGAACGAACGAACGAACGAACGAACGAACGAACGAACGGTTTTATTAAATAGGATACGATAGGGTGAGAAGCGGAGATCAGTCCCGTCTATGAGTTTCTTCAGAAACAGAACACTTGTCTGCATTTTCTTCAAACAGACTTTTAAAAAAAACTGAGCTGGCAGCTGAAGAGCTGTCGATCTGAAGATGGGCTGGAACAGTTCATTGAGTTATTGACTTCCTGCACAGGCAGCTGATGGGTCAGAAAATCCATTCTCGCCTGCTATAAAGCGCACCTATGGAAATTACTGTCCCCAGAGCTTTGCACGTGACATCTGAAAATGCAGCCAAACTAAACTTTTTGACGAGAAGCACTTTTCACAAGAACTGTAATTAAGGCATATGGTTTTCTTTGCTTCATGAAAGTACATGTAGGCAGATAGATAATTTAAGAGGAACAGTGTTTCAACCTCCCATTACGTTGGGGGTTGGGGTCCCATTATTAAACTACGCACTGAAAGAACCACCAGATGGATGCCTGCAGTAAGATGGCCAGTGCGGAGAGGCAGTTTAAGGTTCTGGAGATGGCGGAATGCGGTCTGCACAACGTTTAACTCCGGGATATAATTCTTGGCCACACCTAGATTAGAACCCAGCAACTTTCCAAATGCTAGTCCGCAACTCTACCCGCAAAGCTGTCCAGTCCCATTGAGAACACATGCAGTTCCCCAATAGTTTTTATTTTCATAGCCACACTCGCCACTTTAAGGCTTTGAAAAGTTCCCTCGAACGCACAGCGTGTTGAAGTCATGATTTATGCATGGCGCCCACCTCTATGGATAAGACAGGTAAACTCAAGCACAAGCAGTCACTCAGTTACGACAAAGTGGATGCACTTCGTGTACTCTGTTCGCTGTGCAATGACCAGAAGTCGATTGTCGCATCTATCTCCTTCGATTCGGATGATTTTTATAAAAAAAAATCTAGTGGGGACATGGGAGACATTTCGTCAAACATCACCTCGAATTGCACTAAAAACAATAAAACTAAGTTTGTTGAACTCCAACTGATGTCGTTTCTTTCTGGCGTTGGATCACACCAGAGTTTGGATCAGCTTTCAACAGGCAGAAGCACCTGCACGACTCGTTCACACACTGCGACGTGTGAGCGGTTTTAAGAACGGAAAGTAGATAGGAACGATGAATGCAACCTAAAATGGGAATTGGAAATAAAGCCAAACATAGAATACTACTAGACTGGCCAATTTCAAATTGGTTTTCCAAGGTAAGAAGTATAGTTTGATAGCAGGATGGTTACAAGTTATGAACGTAATTTTTCAGTGGAGTGGGGAATGGAACCAACATGCTCAGTGATAGATACACTATCTAAACATATACATATACCTATATATATATATACTATTTTGGAGGTGCTATATTCTTCTTCCTGTAACCTGCTTGTCTCGTTTTGCTTTGGAGGTGCTTACACACAGCAGTCCCCACAGGATTCAGATTTATTTTGTAGAATGGACATAGTTGAACTAAAACCGACGCTTTCAGTCTTGTAGTCTTGTGAGACACCGACAGCTCAAGGCCTAAAGCGAAATTTGTGAATGACAAAGCTCCACACCTGAAAGCAGTTTCAAAGGTTTATGCCTAATGAGTCTCTCTCCTGATGAGATCGATAAACATGTTGCCAAGCACACCATGAGCTGTTTTCACGCGCTTTCTTTACGGGGAACAATACAATAACAGTGCGCTTGCGTCGGCAATCCCACATTTATTCCTATAAACACAAGTTGCAGCACTGTTGGGAGTCTGGCTGAAAACAGCATCGTCAGGACACTGACCGAGGGCAATAGTGGTGGTGCGTGGGTGAGTGGGTGGGTCGGTGGTGATGGTGGAGGTAGTGGTAGCTGCTTTTGTGCTTCAAGAACCTTCACACCAAAAAATGACATCTTGAGGAAACGAAACGAAATTTTTTATTCCACTGAGGCCAAGGCCCCTTCAGGAAGGGGGAAGTTTGTACGGCGTGAATAAGTAAAGTGACTAAATGAATAAAATTCTGTACACAAACCATTACATCCGCATGGCAAACACATTTTTTATGCGCTTATATGTTTCCAAAGGAGAGGCTCAGAGCTCATAGGGAGAGAAGGAGAAAGATGAACAAGAATGAACGAAAACCAGGCAAATAAGAACAAACATCACCCCATATCCCTCACATAAAGGGGAAACAGAAAGTTAAGGATTAAACATAAGTGTACCAGAACAGTGTCCTTGTTTTCACATAGGCGCATTGGTTCTTTTATACAGTAATAGCCGTATTTACGATGTTGCGCTTTGTTGGCACCTTCTCTTTTGGAAAGTCAGTGATCCGAGCCAGATAATTGCTGCGTTCGACGCCATGCCTGCATTAGCTGTGGTCACGTGTAGCTGCTAGAGATGAATAGATTATTGACGATAGTTTTCGATGTTTACCACATTTTTTTTACAAGTAATCGCGTCTTGCACGAGGTAGGCAACCTGCTTTAATTAATATGTCTCCTACTCGTAAAGTTGAAAGTGCAGTCTTAAGGTAAACCGAACACTTGCTGTTTCTTGATTGTGCGTTGTATGGCTGTGTACAACGAACATGTTCCTCGCTGGATGCGAGCTCCCTACTCTGGACTCGACACACAAAAGTTATTTCAAGGGGAAAAACATAACGTATCATATGGAAAGAGGCAGGGAGCCCTGAAAACTTTCCCTCTGCCCGTCTTTGCTAGATAGCTGTCCCCCCCAACCCCCCCAACCCCCACCCCGACCCACCGTCTGCTTCCCTCCCTTCCTTCTGTCCGTCCGTCTGACTGTAGACAGCCCTCGGTAAACATTTGAGCACGCGCCGATGAAAAGGAACTTAAAGATGCGCTCCGAGTTTACTTTTCAGTAATCGCTCTACCTTCCGCGATAATCTGCTGAACCTCTTTGCATTTTCTCGATGCCGTGCCCTAGCTAAAAGGCCGCTCCACCCAGAAATGGCGTCATGCGGTCAGCTTTTATGAGCGATGCACGATCCGAACCACGCACGCACGCAGCCGCACACACGCAATCTTTCCCTTGATTACCTAGACCCGCGACTGTTCCGTTACTTAGCAAAATGATTCTTCCTCCGCTCCAGGAAGTGCAACGACGTGTTGATACCGACTAAAGTTTTACACGAGCAACAAGACAAATATATACATATATATATATATAAAACACCGAGCGACATTCAACGACCGAGGTCGGGCATCCACACTAGACCGGATACTTCTGACAGGTCGCGACAAGTACTCGTACACTTCACCCACACTGTGTTTTTTTAAGCGTTCGACAGCTCTCACTCTGGCAGAATGCTGCCCTGGGTAGCGAATTCGGAAACCTAATGCTGAACAGTTTAATCTACTTTAATCGAACACGAGTCGCGCAAATAAGACACGAAGGCTAGCTACAGTAATGCAGCCCTAGGAAGGTGTACATAGCAAGACGTAGTCTGGGAATTTATATTGCTGAGAGACGTAAGCTTGCGGCGTCACTGCGCGTTGTGTATTACACGTACGCAGGTAGCGTGCGTTTCTTTATTGTGGTTCGTAGCAAAACACAGCAATCTTCCTCGAATAGTTTTTCAATCTTCTCTGATAACATAGCAGCTGACGCCAAACACTCATTCAGAACGCTTTCCTGAAGTTTGAAGGGCTAACCAAAGTACTTCTTTTGAAAATGTAAGAAAACAGTAAACTTAAGTATTCCGGGTTTAAAAATACCAGAAGGTAGTGGACCTAAGCGTTCCATTTGCTTCAACAAGAAGCCAACGTGACAGTGGGTTCGAAATGAACAAAACCCTCAGGAATAGAGCCTAAACCTTGATTTTCTTTTCAAAAATCTTGTATTGACATACCGGTCCCACGCCCGATTCTTTCTATCGGATAGCAAGTTGTGCCTTGACGCAATCGTGCCCAAACCTTTTCGTACGAGCGGCCAAGCGTCGAGTGTTTGCTCTCGCTTATATGACAGTTTTCCTTATGAGGGCGCCTCAGTTTGTTCGTGCCAGTCAGTGGCTATCCTTTCAAGTCAACAAATTAAAGTTGAAGGGATCTTTGCATTTGAGGCACGGTTATTTGTGTATACTGTGTGGGAGTGAGTGCACGCACGTGTGTGTACGTGGATCTGAACATATACGTATTTTGAAATGCAAACGAGTGTTCCTGAATGAGAAAGAAGACCACACGCGCACAGAGCGACGTGGAGAGAGAGAGAGGGGGGAAGACATTCTTGAATTTTATGAATACTTTCTTAATGGATTATCGTATACGACTTTAACCAGAATATACAAAGATACAATTCCACGCAATAACCGATAATAGACCTAGACTCTCACACAGTAACCCAATATAAAAAGAACAAAACCCCCACAAAAGCAAACAAACACCCACCCTTAACAACAAAAGCAACAACAAAATCCCGCCTGCGTGCAATTTCACAAGTTACTAACTTGGAATTCTCTTGTGCAGAAGTAAATATAGTTATTCCGATACTGTTTCGTCCTGTACTGAGGAGGGTTAGGAGGAAAGGATAGAGGGAGTGTACCAACACATTTAACCTACACACCAAAGGAACACACCCACAGTCTGACGTACTGGCATAAACATATACAAACATTGTCTTAACCACTGTTCGGAAGCCGTCAAAAATGCATTATCTTCAAGTTTGAAATCTGTAACTTGTTATTCAGAAGCCGCACGAGCGAGCTGTGGAGGGTGGGTCTGGCCGAGTGTGCTTGAAGAACATCTTAGCTACCTACAAGTGTAGACAGCATGGCATTCAAAAATAGCAAGGTGTAGAAGTGTGTGCATGACACCAGTACACTTCTCTCAGTTGTCTACTGGTTGGTTCTGAACCTTTCATCGCATCACGCATTTAGTTATTGCAGAGAAAGATTTCATACGATCGACAAAACAAAATTAACCTTATGACGAAGGATTCCATACGATCGACCACACGAAGGTAACTTTATTACAAGATTTTTTTTCTGATCGATGCTACATATAGGAGGACGGATTGGTATTCAGGACGGTGTTGTTTAGACGTGCTGCCACATATGGGACTGGTGTCGCAACACGGGCCTCAGTCCCACCCAGTCACATTGTACTGACACCGGGACAACCAGTACTATTTCCTACAGTGCCAGGCGTCTGGCAGGGCAGCTACTAGATTGTACATTTTTAAGTCGTGTGTATGAGTCGGCCGGGGCGCGAGCCACCGACTTCCCGCCTCGGAAGCGGACGCCTTAACCACTACACCACCGAGGCGGTCGCCACAAATAGGAACCTTATGAAGACACAGCGAACGTTCTCTGCACCCACATTCGGGCTGTCTAGGTCATCATGCATAAATCCACCTCCCATCCCTTTCACCGAGCAACGCCTTCATGACCTTACTGCTGGTATAATCTTTTTAGACTTCAATTTTTCCCGACGTGTTGTGACAGCCATGTCCCTTGCTATGCGGTATGGATATATGTGTGTGCACACCTGTCTGTGGGTGTGTGTGTGAGCGCAGTAGAGGAGAATAATTACTCCTTCTGTTATTGTTGAAATGCCAACAGCTAGGAGTATTGAGACACATAAGCAGAAGCATTGGTTGTGTAATTACTAGCACTCCCCTGTATGATAATCAACAGAATTTAAGGACCGTCTTTGACTGTTAGCAAAGGAAATAGCTCAGTTTCCAAGAAAGTGCAGTTTAAAGTGTCGTGCCTGAGATATTTTTAGACATGTCAACCCGCACTTTAAAACTATTAACATACTTTGGAAAGAACATAATCTTGTTTGAAAAGCTATGGTTTTTTTCCAAATAAAAATGATTGGGTTTGTACTTTCAGAGATGACGAGGACGTGGAGAGAATAGTTGTGAATGTTTTGAACATGTAGGTATACATGTACAATGTACTTGATACACCCACGCTACTGTAAGATTCTGCTGCATTCCTAAAATATCCCCATCCAACCCGACCCCCCACCCCCAGAAGTTTCTAGTGTATTTGTAAAACACTAACATCCTTCTCCAGAGCAGGTTTCGGGGTGGCCTGTAGCATAGCGGTAAAGCGTGCTTGGTATCGATACGGTGTTCGGGAGTTCGAATCTCGTGTCCGGCAGTCGTAGTTTCTTTGCATGGGGGTGGGGGAGGCTTTTTACAGGGTTTACAGTCGTGTTTTTTTTCCTGCGAGCATTCACATTTTCTTCCTCGTCCCCCACCATCCTTCAAACCCCCTCTCCTCCGCTCCCCTACTCACCCACTGGTCATGATATAGTCTTCGTTGCTGACGTGACCTAAAAACGACAGCCAACTAACCGGAAGTAGCATTCTTTCCCAGAAATGTATGCTACCTTTGCCTTATTTGTCTGGTCTTATAGTGTTTAGTCATATAGTACAGACGTTTCTGAAAGTTAATAAAATATTCGTATAACTGATTTTCGCTGCATATACATTTTCATCGTTCCTATAAATTCCAGCCGTGCAGCTGTAAGGTATTTTATATTCCGCTAGGTTATTCCTAGATCTTTACGTTTATGTCATTTTCCTGAAACTTCCTTGGTATATGGTCTTCTGGAGACCGCGGGAGGTCTCCCAGAGTTGCGTGACGTTCATGTTTTCTAAACAATTCAACCGTGTTCTGAAGCTTTCTGGCAGTTCTGGCATATATCCACTATATTATGGGTGATTATCGAACACGGCCAGAGTATTTAAGATCTATCCACAAGGGTTTCTCGAGTCTTCCACACTTTTTAGGAAAGTTTTACTTCATTCTTCCAAATCGTATCATATTAGCGAATTTTACAAACTGCCAAGGCATCTCAGAAATATCTGCTTACGAAGATTTCTCGCCATGTCCCCATACGTCCTAAAGTATCTCCTTGATCTACTTTGTTTTTTTTTTACGTTGTTCTTGGAAATTCTTCAACATTGCAGGTTTTTTTCAAAACTACCCTTTTATTAAACCTATTTAGAAGTTTTAAATATTTCATGAAGTTTTTGATTAATCTTGGTACATTTATCTGAAACTTGTACCACCTTTCAGGAAGCTGTCACGTAGACAAGTGGATCCAGAGAAGACATTTGGTATTCCGAAGGTTATTTTGACATTTGGCCGCTTCGAAATAATGCAAAGATGGCTGAACCGTCCTCTGTGTTCGAGATCCGTTTGGAAATGAAACTGTTCTGTAGGCAGAGTTCCACTAAGTATTCAATATCTCTGGTATGTGTGTGCGTTCGCGAGCATCTTCACGTGTGCGTGCGTGCGTGCGTGCGTGCGTGGGTGGGTGTTATGGAAAGGCAAAGTTGGGGGGAGAGGGAGAGTTGAAAACAGTTAAGTATTCGGGAGAAGAGAGAGAGCAAATGACGGACGAAAACATGTTCTTCACAACACACAACAAGAAGAGAGGACAATTTGACCTGGAAATGTCACTTCGCTATTAAAGGTCACATAAAGAACGCCATTGTGCCCTTGTCAGTTGCCTGCACGCAATAACCCGAACAGCCCTCTGTTTGTAACAATATGATCTACAACACGATCTCAGACACCGACAGGCGTAGCATCCAGACCAAAAGAAACCCAGGTCAAGCACATAAAATAGTTGAATAGCATTTTGGCCTGCTATTTAACCGCCTTTGAAGGTGCCTGGTGTGCTTTAAGCAGGGCTTTGGTAGAACCTCATTTCTGTTTAAAGAAAACCATACTGTAATGATTTTGTCTCTATCCCTGCCAACTAAATGCTTTTATAAGCGACTTATACATAAAGACAAACTACAGTTGGAAAACTTAAGGCGTTCTTCAGTAACGCGATCTTATCTCCACTCGTTCGAGTTTTTATTCGATAGCAATTCGCACATCGCAAGCCTGTAGCTGAAGCGTATCTGCACGTCTGAAGCCGGAACTATTTTTAATACATGATGTGTCCATAAACTCTGTGGATGATGATAGATTTGACCTGTTCGTTGAATTTTATTTAGAAGTAAGGAAGTAAACACCTTTAAGTTGAGTCGAGTGTAGGACTCTTTTAAATGTAAGCACAATACAATTAAATCCCAGAGTAACAGAAGTCACATGTCTGTTATGAAATAATTTCAACGTCAAAATGTAGCTGTAAATGTTAATGTAACGGGTAGAGTGTTTCTTGACTTGGCGAACAGCTGACATCAAAACAGCTGAAAGGCAGAAAGCTTTCGTGTTGTTTGCTAGCTATAACATACATTTACAAAGTACAATACAATAAAACATCGTATAAGTAAAGAGAACTGTACAGCAAACTGAGAACCAAAAGGGAAAATATTTTAAACTCAGAGTAACATGGTGATTGATGAGGGAAGTAATAATAACAATAAATCTGCGTACGTTTCTAAGAGGCTTTCTTGATCACTGACCTACATTACTACTAGACTTCTGGCCGCGAGCTGACGGAGAGTTCCTTCGCGCACTTGTCCTTCCCTTCTTCCGCCCGGATTGCGGGTGCGATAGATATCCACACCATGGCCACTGAAACAGGCGGCATAAAGCGTTGTTTTGCAAAATGCACTTGTTCAAGCCAGAGGTGCAGGGGACTGACTTTCCACCCCCAAAGATTCTTCTCATTTTTGTGCAAGCTTTATCAAAGTGCATGTTTCCATAACAACCAGTTCTCTCCATTAAGAATTTTTACTATCTGACCTTTTCTCTCGCGTTTCTATTATGTTGTGTAGAAATAATTCAGATCAAACGAAGTCAACCAATATATATATATATATTTTAATCAAATAATAAGATAGTCCATGCCATGCCACACCATGGGCAGACCACATCTCTTAAATTAAAAATTAGTCCTTGTGAAATATAATAATTTTCTTGATTTTTTACTCCGTTTTTTTCGTGCCTGCCTAACAGGAGAGCTTGTAACTGCAAGCTGACATCTGATGGTAGGCATAAACTATGAGTGGAAGTGGTTGTTACAGAGTGGGCTGTAATCCATCGAATTTACCAGAAAGCAGCAATTTACTTTTTAACACACATCACGTGAGGTTTGAAATAATTCTTGGGTGTCTTTGGGTTACCCTTTGTGCTGATGTGCATGTTATGTGCGTGTGTGGATGCTGTGTGTGTGCATGCGTGCGTGCTTGCCTATGCGTGTGCTTGCCTATGCGAGCGTGCCTGTGTGTGTCTGTGTGTGCATGCGTGCCTGTGTGTGTGCATGTGCGTGCCTGTGTGTGGGTATGTGCGTGCTTGTGTGTGTGCATGTGCGTGCTTGTGTGTGTATGTGTGTGCGCGTGTGTGTGCCTGTGTGTGTGGGTGCATGTGTGCGAGCGTGCCTGTGTGTGCATGCGTGCTTGTGTGTGTGTGTGCATGTGCGTGCCTGTGTGTGTGTGCATGTGCGTGCCTGTGTGTGTGTGCCTGTGTGTGTGGGCGGGTGTGCCTGTGTGTAAAACTTGCCTTGACAACAAAGAACACTGCCAACCTCTCTTCACCCCCCGCCCCCAACACATTGTATGAAACATGCCACTGCAAAATGCATTCAGGTGACGGATGCATCGTTCAAGGGAGAGAGAATACAGAGAGAGAATACATGCCAACAATGGCAGCAAAGAAATACTGCTGATAATTGAAATATTTATATAGCAGATCACATGAAAATCCTACACGCTAAATGCATTTTCTCTCGTGAGTGTGTGCTGCATTTCTAGAGGCTGGGCAATACCAAATTCCTGCGTGAACAGAAGTGAAAAAATCGATATAAATTATGTGAAAATGTCCAACATATTGAAAACTGTTTTTGTATCTCTTTTGCAACCTTGATTTTTTTTTTGCATGGTATCCCCGGGACTTTGAGTGCCTTACACTTGCGTTATTATCATTTTCATAGTTATATTCAGTTTACGAACTATCTTTGACGTGTCTATTAGTTTTGTCAATTCCATGTGTTTCACATCTTATTCCTAATTGTTCATAAAATGACAACAAAACCAAACATTATCTCGATTATTGAATCTTGGCCCTCGAGTAGAAGATTTCCGAGCGATGACATTCTCTGCTTCTTGTGTCTCTTCACCGGAAGTACGGAAGGACACGATTGCTCGCTTCGGCTGGCCTTTCCGCCTAGCGGGAGTTCTACAGAGAAGTCTAGTAGTAGTGGAGGTCAGTGTTCTTGATTTTGTATTCAGTTTGTATATTTGTATTTTGTATTTTATTTAGTTTATACGCATTTGCGCGGAGGAAATGCCGCAGTATTATGGTGAACAAACAGCTCGTACAGAGTAGAGAAGGCTGTAGACCCGAGAAAACGCCCAATGAAACCTGAGACAGAATATTCGATGAGACCTGAGACAGCACTCGATGAGACATGAGACAGAACACTCCATAAGAGATTGCATGGCTGGCACAGAACTGCTGCAAGCCACTCGTTGTAGCAAGATAACGAACCCAGCGCTGCACACTGCTGTAGATCGGCCAGAGCGCGGATCAACAGCGACTTTGCCACCATTTGAGAGGCAGAAACGATACGATGAGTGTTGGCATCTTCAGACCCTATCCCCCACATCCACACCACCACGTTCTCAAAGCAATGAGGCAACGACTTCAGGGACCACTGACAGCAGTGATGGAAGCGGCGACTGGCTGCTGCTGCGGCAGCGGTGGTGGCGGCGGTGGTGATGATGATGGTGGAGTTAGTTTTTGTGATATTGAGGTAAAAATCCTCCAGGGACTGCCATCCTTTAGAGGTTCCTAATTTCAATCACTTGGACTGGTCGTTGTGACACATTTAGAACTTAGACTGTGGTTTTTTTTTTCTCAAAAGCACTTCGTGACATGAAGATGACTTTCCGAGATAATCTTAACGTTCATCCCAGACGCTTTGACACTAGAAATTACAATATGAAAGAGTAAGTACAGTATTATCTGGGCAGTAGGTTGCAGGTGCGAGGTGTGATCAGCTGACAAACTGAGACTATATAGGGCGGCATCTTTTGATGTGACCCCGGGCCTACACCTGTGCCATATGTAGTATATCCATGCTGCTTGATGAGGTCATTTTATTTCGGGTGTGGGGTGGTGGAGGGGGTAACAAATCACCTCGTTCTGAGCATTTACCTGGGATAAACACGTGTTTCCTTGTACTACAGATGTTCTGACAATGCTAGTTATCTACTATCGCGGATCGCTGTAAGGTTCTTGTAAAGTATCGCCAACGAGAGCTGGCATTGGTGCAGACGGCTCCCTACGGGACACGTTGAGAGATGACCGTTGATTGATGTGACAGCACCTGAGAGGCGTAAAGCCGCGCAAAATGTAGTCCACGGTGGTGATGTGGTTTTTGCTGAGGGACACCTGCAGATAGCGGTTTATAAATTCTTTGCAGTGGTGCGGAATAGGTTGCAAACATGAGACATTCAGAGAGTCTAGCCCCAGTGCCACTGAGCGAAATGGGCGATTTCGCAAAGAGGTTACGCGCATATGTCTCAAGCGAATTCTCGATTTTCGATTTTGCGCGAGATGCGTGCGTTTTGTCTCTTTGCGTAAATGTACATCTCGCCCAGTGTGCTCGTGGGAGGTCTCTGCGCGTCTCACGTCAGCTCAGACCCTTGAAAGGCCGCATAGCACGAAGATTCATGAGCTGCACAAATATGTCTAGACCATGAACGTTATGAATATGAATAGCTGCTGGGACTTCCAGTCCCTCTTTCATCTAATGCGAAGATGTCTCGCAAATTTGGGCAGACGGGAAGGGAGAAAGCAGAAAGAGGAGACAATGGGCGTGAGGGGTGTTGAAGGAGTGATGGGAGGGGGGAGAGGAATGGGGGACGCAAGAACGAGGAAGACAGAAAGGAGAGAGAGACAGAGAAGGAGAGACGGAGAGAATAGAGAGAGAGAGAGAGAGAGAGAAAACCATTGGCAAAGAGACTTTAAAAGCCTTTTCTTTATTACCCATCTAGCTATGACAAGTAAGTAAAAGACATTAACACAGCGCGAGACCCCGAGAAATAAAGTCTGCCGAGTGAAAAAGCCGCATTTAAAATGTGTAAAGAGTAGACGTTTGAAAAATTTAAATCAAACATATCTTCGATGGATTCGTAAGAGAGCCCTGACGTCCACACTCTCTTGACGATGGCTGTGTACAAACGCACTAGGAAAAATTAAATTAAATCCTAGTGCAGCTGTTTCCTTTTGAGGTATAAGGCGTGGTTCATGTGGTCTTAAGCAGTGGGTGTATGCTTATGTTCGAATGACGTGTAGTTTGTCGTGTGTGATATGCGGAGGAGGCGAGGGCGCCGAATGATTCAGAAGAATGATGGGATTGTTTGTGAGAATGAGCTGGTCCTGCTGCGACACAAATTACTTCTGTGCCTGAGTCAAGGTGAAACTTGTGTTTCGAAATCAAGCGAGACGAGACGAGACGACACGAGACTTAGCTATTCGCTCTCAAGACTGCCTTTGGTCGTCTCGAATAGAAAGAATATTTAGTGTTTACATCGCAGTCGGCCTGCGCCCCCACCTAATTAGGTTCGGTTGAATTGCAGGTTTGTATGTGCTGAGCTGTTTTGGCATATCAATGTGGGCACCCGATATATGAAAACCATCTTGCCTGTAACCCCACTCTGCCTTGCCATCGAATAATGACCAAGTGAGACATGTAACATGTAATGTTTTCTCCACATAACCGAGCTAAGTAAGTTTCGAAAGATAACTCCAACAAAGATACTGGCAGCGCTCAAACATAGCCGTATGCAGACGCCTGTGCCCAAGGGAGCTTACCGTACCTAAACACGTAGCAAAGAGAGGGCCGAAAGAAAGGAACTTGGCAGATCCTCAAAAAAAAAATCTGCCTCCCTTTCTTTATAACGGCGCTATTCTTCACACAGCTAACCCTCGGTGCACAACGTGTGTATACAGAGAATCCATGTTAATGAAGTCAGCCCGCTCACTAAGCGTGTGTTGACAACTAGGTTTCAAAGACGAACACAACATAGGACAAATACATGAAATCCTCAAGGTGCAAATTATAATTAATAAAGAACAAATGAGGACCGAGCGCTTAAATTATCGAAAGATAACTCCAACAAAGGTACTGGCAGCGCTCACACATAGGCAGCTTGTTTGAGCGCTGCCAGTACCTTTGTTGGAGTTATCTATCGATAATTTAAATGCTCGGTCCTCATTTGTTCTTTACTAAGTAAGTTTCCACAGACGAAAGGAGCTTTAACTGTATGACGGTTGCCCACGTCATTGAAGCTAGTAGATGCGTCAAAGAACTTCCGTTTGTAGATAGTGTCTGACGTCACTACACGAATTCTCTTCATGTTCCGTTCTAGTAGGGCAAAGGCAGTGGTTTACTACAGAAAATATTCGACAAATAACTTGCAGAGTTTGTTCGCGAGGCTTCAGAAAACATTGCCAAAGAATGTAACTGGGATTAAGCGGTTACTAAGGAAGGCTGCTTAGAAGGCCCTATTTTTTTGTTACTGAACTCAGCTTTAACGCTCGATTGCATGAATATTCAGTCTTTGCTCTGCAGCCAGAACGAAGTTTCTGCCTGTAAAAAATGTCTTAACTTCTCGGGGAGGGGGGTCCCCCTTAAAATCTGTGTCTCTTTTTCGAACACTAGGCGTATCGGTGTCACATTTGTTTTGAACACTTAAATGAGAAATAAATGAGGAAAGTAACGCCATAAGACAACATATTGAGATAGCACCGGTAGTGAAGCGGTCATGCTGGTTCAGTTCCGGACCCCCCCCCCTCCGTGTTTGCGATTTTTAACGTTCTTGACGTTGTGCTACGCTCAGTCAAAACTTTCCGTTGTTTGATATTAGCTACACCATTATGTCGTCGGTATCCATGTGATTCAATAGTGTTACAGCATCTGTAGACGCAGATAAAAGTGCTTCTTCGCACAGCACGCAACTTCCTTCTTTCTTTTGTTGTTTCTTTCCTTTCTTATCTTTTATTCCTTTGGATCTGGTCTTTTTTCTTTTCTATTCTGTCTTTATTCTTTTCTTTTTCCTTTCCTTTTCTTTTTTGGTTTCCTTTATTTTCTATCCCTTTTTCTTTTCTTTCTTTCATCGGGGTGTATTTTATGAAAGGAGGAAGCAGCTACACAGAGTCATTCCAGGCTCGTGTTATCGATCGTCACTGAAATCGGAAGGATTTCGCCGGTTAAGAAGGATCGGCACATCAATTGCCAAGAGCTTTATCTTGGCAGGACGCAGGGCTGAGCTTTCTGAAGATTCGAAATGCTTGGAAGGGTTCTTGTCTAGCACCTCAGCGCTAGATTCACAGTGTATCCAGAGGAATCTGAAGTAACCTAGCTTTACTGTCAGTGGAACTATGAAGCATACACGATACTTGATCTAAATGGGTGCTGATAAACTGTGTGAAAGGTGCTCGGATTTTTTTTCCAATTCTTAAGTTTCTAACTTTGGTTGACATTGGACAAGTGATTATAGGCATACAGACATACGCAATTTGTGTCAGTACTTTCCTAATCTGTACAGATCACGTGATAAGGACCAACAGTTGTACCGATCTCTATCTTCTGTGAAAGACTTTCAGTTGTTAAAGGTTGCTTTAACGGCAAAATATTCCTTCATTTGCTGCGAATTTCCTATTCGTCATATTTTATCTCATTTCAATTCAAACACTATTGTAGGTTTCGAAGGGTCTGTGACTCGAAGCCCACAGGAATGTTTCTCCAATAATTTTTGTGTGTGTCTCTTTTAAAGTTACCTGGTAAACTTCCAGTCTATACCAGATTATTCCTCTATTGAGTGTGTTGTACAAGCAGGCTTAACCAAAGAATCAAGAAACAAAAGAAGAATATTTTCGTGAAGTTTAGAAAATTTTGGTCACACAAAAACGTCGACAAAGTTTTGAATATTGAACTATGATTGGTAGGACGTACATGCACGCTTTTGGGCTGAGCACAACTTTCTGTTAACTGACGTGCACAGCGAATCGAGTGGACTGGAATAAACTTACGGCTTCATACGACGTCAAAGTTTTGTGCTTAAAGTAACTGTGCTTCTCACAGGTCACAGAATACTTCTCTTAAAAGCACGTGATCTGAAACAACGATCTCTCCATCGTCGTGCCTTCAGTTTGAACTCCGTTTGGTGTTAGAAGCATGCCCTGGCTAAGAACATAAAGAAAATATAGTTAAGACGGCGTGCATACAAGCCGGGTTTAATTATCCTTTGCGAGAAGCCTTAAAATCAGAAGCCTGTGACAGCACCGCCCATTCAAGCTCTGAACAAACTCGAGAGAAGAGATCTCAGATTGTAGGTTTTGTCAGGCTGGTCACCGAGACTGCATGTCTTATACATATAGTAGTCCAATACAGTACTGAACATTGGGTGATGTTTTAAGCAAGAAAGAAATCGGACATTCTACTTTTTGTTAAATAAATAATCAAATTACATGTTTTGCAGTAGCTAGCATAATGCTGTTAAATTGTGAATTCTTCTCCATTCAGCATCATTTTAATTTCATTTAAACAAATTTGAAAGGCATTTGACTTCTTTTTTAATGCTTATTGTGAAAGATCATTTCTGTTACATCAGATTGCAGAAAAAGCACTTAAAGAATGTCATCGCCCTGTCTCTAGATCTCGAGGTAGATGATAAACGGGCTTTTTGGAAATAGAACAAAAATCGGTTTCAACCATTGTGGAAAACATCTGTACCCATTTTACTGCCCCTTATTATCCCCGGAACCCCAGCTACAGGAAAGGAAATAGAAGTTAAACCTCACTCCTTAATGTAGCGAGGGCCTACTCAAATGAGGAGCATTCCACCCGTTCAAGGTACATGAAGGGCTGGACCCTTAATGTTCGGCTGATTGAGGCCTTTCATGAGCTCCTCTTAGGTTGCCTTAACCAGACGACTGTGTCCCAGTTCGCTGCGTGATGCCATACACAGAGGTGGGCACGCTCACTAAACGAGGAAAGACGTTGGGCCGGTTAAAAAGGACTTCGCACGTGACGCGCCCCATGTCTGTATGCTGGTCTACCCGCCAAAACCATACAGCAGCAGTTTGATTTCGAGACAAGGTCGTGAGTCAGGTTGGGTATGAAAAACATAAACACTAAAATAGAACAGGTAAACGTGCGCCCGAAATGCACCCAGCACTAACCACTGGAAACACGTTTGGAGTAAATGCGTAAACGTGCGCCCGAAATGCACCCAGCACTAAACACTGGAAACGCGTTTGGAGTAAATGCGTCGCATGTCCTAGCACGTTCTTATAAAGACTTTCTTCGGTGGGGCATTGTGGGTCTTCGTCGGGGAAAGTCAGTGTACCCACGGCTACGTTTCTGACGAAGAAGGACACAAATTCGTCTTGTTAAGAAAGTCCATTAGCGTTAACAATCACGCGAACATTTTGATCAACGACTTCGTCTACTAAATTTCATTTTAAAAGCTCCGGCAGCAGCTTTCTTAGACTGCCCCTATAAAAGTAGCATAATTCCCAAATCACCAGGTCATCTGAAGGCCACCGCCACTGATCTGTTGTATAAAAGGGCGATATACGGTAGGAACACTCATCGTAACTTTTATTTATTTATTTTTTAAATGTCTTAGTCTTATGATCTTTAGATAGATTTTTGAATAACAAAATTCTTATATTATAGATTTTTAACAGTTGCATATGTGTCGCAAACATGTCTGAATTTGTAATACTTAATTCTTTTGGATAGAGGGTCTCAAGAATTTCGCCACCCCTACCCTGCCCATGCATTTTAAGATCCATATAGAGGGACAAACGGGACTAAAGCAGCCACAGATTCACATGTTCACCCTCCTCGATAAAAACAGACTTTCTGCGCTTTTTACCTCTTAGTGATGCAAATAGTTCTTGACCCGTTTTTATGTGCATTTTTTCGCCAGGCAGTAATCATCCCTTTTGATCACAACACGCTAAACATAACGAGAGTTCGCACATAAACATAACCACACCCTACAAAACCATACCGGATCATACCAAAGCACTGGCTGCTTGCGGACCAACATATACAGCTTTACCTTAGTCATATATTCAAATATTTAGAAACACTTTCATACATGAAAGTACGAGGAATTCGGCAGCTCGGATCTCAACGAAAATGCGGTATTTTTCCTCCTGAGACAATAATATAACAGTGAATGAAATAATACAGGCTTACTCAAGTCGTGAAATAGTTCCCCCTATTTGAATAACGCACTGGTACACATTAACGCGGTGCTGGAAAGTAACAGAACGAGATTATAGGACGACTCATATGTGCCATCGAGACATCAGTAGATTTGAAAAAAAGGCCAAGTTAAGACTCCCTTTATCATATCAGATCCCTCCCACCCTCCACCACCACAACATTTCAAACTGGTATTTGTCTAATACTAGACTGTAAGCTAAATTCCTGACAGAAAGTAGCCGTGCGGGATGACCGACATAAAGCACAATCACGGGCAAGCAATGTATTGAATCTTGCTGAATGTCCAGGCAACGGTGAAATAACAGAAAAAGTTTGAGTAAACCGATACATTCTTAAGAGAGTCATCTTGCTAGATGACGCTAAAATTTACTTCCGTGTATGCGTAAATCCAAGAATAAGAGAGTCTGCACACGTTCTCGTCGGCTGAAACCTGTAAGAGTGTCCGGTGTGGATATCAGAAGGAAGGTAGAGGGCAGAAGGTTTGAGGCTAACCAGTCATCTGTACAATCCACCGGGTCACTGTAAAGCTTGCTCTTCTAAATTTGTTGTTTCTTGTTTCAGACTAAACTCTGCACATATTTCAGCTCGTGATATTTATGGGATATACGGAAAAAGCATTCGACATCTATAAGCTGGAGACTTTACACGCGATCAGTCGTAGCAATCAACAACACATCCCGATGTCGAACTGTCCAGTTGTTCTTTTCTCCCATTCAGACGTGCGAACACGTCCAAACTTTGAAAACTATACTCGAATATAACAAAAAGCAAAAATCATACCTGTATGCTGTCTTTTTTTTATTTGCGTCTACTAGTTGGCTAACAAGTGTGGATGTAAATAGGAAAGTGCGGGTTAGTACGGATGTACTGTAGAGAGGACATATAATGGCCAAATTGTGTTGATGGTATATTTTCCCTCTCACATAGTTGATGCTTTGATGATACCCATCTGCCATTTGGGCTAAAGTGATGCAGTTAGTAGCGGGACATCTTACTGCAGCTGGGTACACGCACTCTCCTGTTCTTAAAAGGATTACCCATCTTTCGAGTCCACTGAGTAACCCCTTAATGCATTTAGCATAGTTCTGCACAAGCATTTTACTGCGTGAAAATATTCGTTTACGCACATTTTGGTGCAGTGTTTGCATACCATTTCCACATATATTGACGGCTGTAAAAAGGAGACGGTAAATATCTCCTTCGGGCACATTTTAGAGCAACTTCACACGGTCTATAAAAATCTGTCGGCGAATTGATGCTACTGATGTAGAACAGTCTGCGTTGGGTAAAGCAGGTAAACATTGACTAACTTGCCTATAGGGCTATGGTCGTGCACGCATGCACACACAAATACAAGCAGTCCACAATTTAAAAAATGATCGACCCCTTTTTGATTCGGGAAAAAGTGAAGCAAGTTGCATTGACAAATGCTTAAGAGCATTTACGATGACAAGAATCTGAAACTAGAAACAAATTATATAACTTTTTATTAGCCTTGAGACATTAAATGCCATTAGGGAAGTTTGACAACTGCAGTTCGCTACAAACTTGAAACACATTTTTATAGATTTGCTTGAGCATTTCCTACACTGTAAGGACAGAGGTGTGCTCTCATTTCTGCCCCCTCCCCCAGAAAAAAATTTTTCTCTCTTTTTTTTCTCTTTTAAGCTGAGTTATTAACCCAAAAGTGCACCTGGGTTGTTGTGGCATGAATCTTTCGGGAAAAGACTTGAGCTTTATCGAGATACGAAACCTAGGACCACTTGTGTAAACACCCCTAGACCGTATTCGTTCCAGACCTTACATTTCGGACCTGTTCTTCTGTTCGCATTCAGGCAATGGAGAGAGGTGCCTTTATGTGACGGGGAAAGGCGATGAGTAACCCCTTGCTGACATGTTTAGTCGACCAGGCCAAACGACGTTCTCAAAGCAAGTCCCCTAATAGCCTTTTTCCTAAAGCTGAATCGAAGGTTCTGGCAATGTCAGTGCGTCTTCCAAACTAATGAGTCGTTAGCGATGACTGTCACGTGGATTTACAATGACGGGCTGTATGTGCACGTCAATTCATCATTGGGTATCGAGGGCACGAGTTTTTTGAAAGACTTGTCAGCAGTGGGGACTGAAAATATGAAGGTAAACAAGATACATGTGACAAACAGGTGTTGTCACATTCAGGTAGGGAAAAAAGGGAGGTGCGGTGATCACCTAAAGCCGAGGAACGACGGAGCGGAATTAGCTGATGGTTGCATAGCGTAAAGGTGTGGCATAGTTTGAATGGACTTCTTTCTTGGCATGTCAAAGAATCTGGGAGAAAAATACAAGAATGAGATGGGACAGAGGGGAGAAAATATCTGCCACATCAAAAACAGGCGCTTCCCGATGACACAAGAAGTTATCGCCATACTCATTAAAAAAAACCACTAAAGAATCATGCGTGTGTACATGTATTAAAACATGTGAGCATGGACGCTTTTGTGTTTGCGTGCGTGCGTGTGTGTGTGTGTGTGCACATGTGTGACAGTGAATTTTGAGTGAGCGAGTGAGGCAGGCAGGGAGCGAGTGAGATGCAGATAGACGTGACCTGACAGTTCTTTACTACATGACCTTGTTATGACCACTTATCTACACATTACTTATTACAGTCTTTTGTTCCTGTGGCAACAAATATTTGTCACAAGCGATGATGTCATGCTGTTGAAATGTTTGCTCTTCGTCTTACTCTGACGTCATTAACTCGCGCCCCTGCTTCTTATCTCTGTATAATTAATAATAGCTGAGTATGGTGTGCATAAATAAGTTGGTAATTCTGAAAGAAACCCCTACTAGGAGGCAACAAGAGAGGATACAAAACAGGATATAAACCAACGTACATCGTGTAGGCCTACTTGCGAAAAAGTTGTTCCTGTGAGCGAGGTTCAGAAAAAAGAAAGGGAGAAGGAAAAAAAGTAGGAATGAAAATATTTACAGAACAGAAACTGAATGCAAACACCCTAAACCATCTCGTAAATACACGTATATAACTATATGTACTTGGAGCACATAGTTCAAGCATGCGTCCACGCTTGAACGCTCCGCGTGGCGTATCGACTGAGATAACGTGAATTACCATCAGATGTTTGGTACTCTGGCAACACCTTGTTAGACGTGCAAGCGGATGCCCCTAACCATGGATTATAAAGGTTATGCGAGGTTGTGAAGACTGATCTTTCTACCCCGAAAATCCTTACACTCCTCTACCTAACATTGCTCCCCCCCCCCACCTTCTCTGTCGATCTCGCTCGCGATAAAGTTTTGGAAAGGAGGTTTTGACCGAAAATAGTCACCCAAGCTTGCCGCTTAGTCAAAGGGACAGTGGCGCTTGTCGAAGTGTCAGGAACGAAGGTAGCTGGTATTTTTTTTCTGGGTCACGAGGTACGGACTACCTTGCAATAGCTGTGAATACAGTAACACTGCGATTCTGTTTGATTTTGAGCGGGTAGGCTAGTGGTGCAAACAGTGGCGAGAACGGGGCTTCCAGCGGCACAGATAATCGCGCAAGGTCTGTTGAACGTGAAAACGTGAAAGCCTTGGGTTCAGCGAGATGGGGAGGACCAAATAGCAGCGTCACCACGTGTATCTGGAATGACTTCACAGACATGGGGAAATTATTCTCTCTGCCAGCCCCTCGCCCCTTTTTTCCTCTTTCATTCTTCACAAACTTCAGCGCTTGAAGGGGCAGGCTGGGGAAGGGAGATAACCGTTATTGCCTTCTGCGCCGATCGTAGGTCTGAGTTCTACCTCGGCTGCCGGCTACAGGTGGATTGTAGGCGAAGATGAACTTAGCTGGGTTTTAAGTTTTCTGAATGCACAAAATAAGATTTCTACCTTAACATCGCATTTAAAGAAAGAAATATTAAAATGTGCCATATCACGCGTGTGCGCGCGTCAGCATGCCTGATGGGGATAGGGAAGCATGTTGCAACTTACCGTCGCCAACCCCCGTGATCCTATGAAGATCCCAGTGGTGTTGGTGTTGCTAAACATGGAGATCCAGGTTTGCGTGAAGTTGGACGCGTATTCGCCTGGTTAAGAAAGATCTTTAAGTTGCAAGTCTTTACTCCTCGTAGACAGTGGGGCTACTAAAAGCAAAATAGCAAAATAAATAAATAAAAAAAGACAACTCCACCTTGTTTCTTTAAAGGTCTTGTCAGTGAATCCGGACTAGCTTTTGGGACGCATCTATACGGAAAAACTTCCAACAATAAAAACATGACCTCACTGCTGACTGTACACGTTCCCCCCTACCCCACCCCCCGCAGTCCATACTGCAAATATGTACAGACCGATCACAGATGGGTTGTATAAGCGTTTGTATCTGCAGTTCTGGCCATGAGGAGGTGTGTGTGTGTGTGGGCGGGGCGGGGGGGGGACTTGTCATAAAGCCGTTTTACCTTGTGTATTTCACGTGCACCTGTACGCGTAAAGAGGAGACACAAACATCTTTGCAATCTATCTCTGTCCCGCAGTGTAACAATCTGTGTATGTTGCCAAAAAAAATGGTCTAAGCTTTTTGATGACACTGAAAACAGATCTGACCTGTTCTGACCTGTCCTCGCTACAGGCTATTTCCGGCGAGGGCAAACGCTGTTCAGCATGCCCACAAAAGACTTATTATCTTCAATTTTCATGGCGTCTCTTACTCTCAACTGAAACTCTTTTGAGTCTTTCGCCACTTTTATCATTTTCTATTCACATTTTCAACGGCCAACGCTGTTATACCCATTAGGCGTCCTCCACTGGCACCCTTTCATATCCCCCCAACACCCCAATAAAATTTAAATAAAGATCTCTCCAACTAGTTCTCCTTTACCATTCCTTTAACAGTGCATGACCCATCCATGCTTTCATCCGCAAGAGCTCAACCCTCCTGCCCTTTTCCGAGGGAAAAATTAAAAATGAGCACACTGTAAATAGCTGGCGTGTCCCATTTTCGGCTGTACAGCAGCTGCTTGTACACGCAGAAAGCTGAGCCTTAAATAAACATGCCTTTAAATGGAAGGACTGTCCATCAGCCACAGACCTAGATCATTCGTAACTATCTGACGTAATAACTTCCCACTCACCATACATACGGCAGACTTATCCTTTGCTTAGCATAACGTCTTCTAGACATACAATATCTATGCAAAAAATACCACCCTGCCTGCTATGACATTTAAAAATAAAATTAGTAGACATCATTCTACATTTTAGTGCTACAGTTAGCGTATTCTAAACCACAAATAGACAGCATCAGGCTAGTGTATATCAAATGTCTGTTGAACTGTACTGATCAGTTATCCTGTTCGTAGCTACACCAATGAATATTCGAAGTTTTATCTGCCCCGCTGTTGTGATGGCGGTCCCATGGTCTGGAAGAGAACGACCGTGAAGATGGAAGCTGTAGCGCAGAAAGTGAAAAGACTGTTGTAGCTAATCTGAATTCCGCAGCTAGTACAGGTGTTGAAGCCTGTCTCCAAGAGATTAGACGCAGCTTTGAAAGGGGTCTAAGACTTTAAAAAAAAGCCACGGTAGCAGGATTCATCACAAAGAAGCGAAGCAGTCCCCTAAGCCTTTAATATGTTTAGTCGCGTGCTGTGGTACTTGGACATACAGTCAGTATTGATGAAACGCCGCACTTTGCATTATGATAGGCTACTGTGTGTGGGATACAATGCTTGTACGCCTTATTTAATCTCATTTTCTTTTTCTCTTTTTGTTCCTGGGTGTAGGCCAAAAGCAGCGTAACTTTTATTTTTTTTAAATCGGTTTTATAAAGAATACAGCTGGTCAAGATGAATACTTCAGTCTTTTTAAAAAATTCAAGATTCTAAATGGTGTTGAAATGGTTTATTTCAACATATCTTGTCCTTCTTGCCGTTCATTTCCTATTCATGACTGGACATCCAGCTCTCACTTTTTGACTGTTCAGATATGATATCCCAATCACTCACCTGTCACGGATCGGTTGTCCGTGACACTCTCAGTAGAATGTCTTTTCTCGTGTGTGTGTGTGGGGGGGGGGGGGGGG
>SMGT01011392.1:388671-441376 GCA_004794575.1 Lanistes nyassanus
GGGGGGGGGGGGGGGGGGGGGGGGGTGAGTGAGCGAAGTTAGGAGAAGGGAGGACGGTACAGGCCTGTCGCAGGCGCACGACCTGGAGGACCTCAACTGGAGGATCCAGCAACAGGGCGGAATACGGAGGAACTGGTGACAGCCGAAAGCTGTGAAGAGGAGATACCTGTTTCCGGTGTGTGTGGGCGTTCCTGGAGAATTTCGATTCCCTCAGAAGTGATTTTGTGGCGTGGAGTGCAATGTGTTGCTCGCAGTCAATCAGGAGTAAAGGTGATATCTCGCCTCTCTGTGGATTAATCTTTCAGCGGTTGGAGATAATAGTCTCATCCTTCATTGAATGGTCTGGGTGAATTTGGTGGTATTTTATATTTCTGTGGGCTACCTTTGCAGTTTGGCGCCGTCGTGGATTACCTGGCGAACTGGAAGTCAACTCGCCCACACTGTGTTAAGGAGTACATTATGAGGTTCTTGACTGGAGCGCCTTTTGACCAGTGTAACTGACTTCAGCCGACGGCAAATGTTTCCCGTGTTTTTACAGGGGTTATCCGCGTCAGGTGAATGCCATCATTCGTCTGTGTGCACCCACCCTTGTAAGTGTGGGAAGTGGGACAGGACTGACTAGAGCAGTCCTCTGAGTCTCGCTGTTCCAGTGAAAGCGTGGAGAATCTCTACAGTGACGATGCAGCAGAAAGAACGTATTATCGAAGTTTCAAATATTAGTGTAAAGAAAGACTAGAGTCGATAAACCTCTCCTAAATAAGGTCAGACCGGACTTTAACTGAACATTTTTGAACCTGGCGACCAATTGCACGAAGAGGAGAAGGAAGTTATTTCAGGGAGGTGGAATAAACTTTCAGATGAACTACACTTAGGTGAACCAGTGACTCTGGCGCTCACTAAAGTATTGGTGAGCCTTCACAGAGTGTGAGTAACTTTTGGACAACTACATCAGTGGATAAGTGCGGACAGTGGTGCTGGAGAAGTTAGTTCCTTTGGGGGATAATGGGATGTGTATTTATGTCTGTTAGTTGTGGGAAGGGAAGTATTTAATACCAGTAAAATCTGAACTTGATTCGATAGTGTTGGACTCCGGAGAAGTAATTATCAACTTTGATCAGTAAATGTGTGCAGTGAAGACTAACCAGTGCTAAGGGAGGCATTCTATTGTTGCTGGGGTTTGTGTATTACATTACTGAGTATAGATAAAATCTCTCTGTGTGAGTACCTTGGTGTATTGGGTTATGTTGTGGTAGATTGGAGGAAGTTTGTAGAAGCGTACGAAAGGTTTTAAGTATGAGTGAGGGTGAAAGAATGAAAAACTTAGAATGAATTAACATTTTACACATTTATTTGCCTTATACTGGTGATGACGGAGTAAATTCGTTTTCTCTTGCGCAATATTTACCTGTATTTGGTGATTCTTGGTGGTTTGTTTTTCTCCTGCGCCTAGTTAATTTCTTCTTTTGTGTAGAATTGGTAGAGTTGTTACCCGGTTGCAATTGCGCTTATCGATTAAGGTGTGCATAAGGAAAACGTAAAACTGATCAACAAGACAGATTCAAATAAATTAGTAGGGGGTGTCCTGTATTGAACTTTTACACGCGTGTTGTGTTGTAAACCCTTTGTGTAGTGGAGATTGCGGAGGGCTCGGGAGAACGAAAGAACACGCCACGGCCTTTGTGTGTGACGGGGTGCGTGCATGCATGAATGGTTGTGAAATCTACACATCCATTAAACACCCACCCACACATCCACCCAAACACACAAGCTCGTCTGCAGTGAATGTGGCACTGAATATATAGCATCTAAGACGAAGGAAATCTTTTTAGTCATGTGAAAACATTCTCAAACAATATCGAAGTCTTAACTAAATCTTCATTGCACATGGTTGTGCTACTTTCAGTTAAAAGTAATCGATCAGACTGCTCCTTCCCCGCTCATCTCGGGAATTGTTTAGTTACCGATAAACAAAGGATGTTCTCTCCCGCCTACATCTGGGCCGGCGTGCCAGATATCTCTCACAATCTCAGTGACCCCATAAAATCACACCCCCGCTGTTTGTTAATACAAACATTTCTTCAGTTGCCCCTCCTTTCAGATTTGCTTTAGAAGGTTTGATCTGCTCAAAGCGCGTTGTTGACCACGCCCAAACTTTGCGTTATCCTTCGTGTGTCTCATTGGAGCTAACAGCGTCGCTTCTCTTCGCTGTACGCACAGACCGACGTATCGCGCTGGCACATACTGCCGTATGTTGAGCACGCGGTTGTCACCTTGCATGCTAATTTTCCTCCGTCCCCGCGTAATTTGCGTGGATGTAACCATTGGCGCAATACGCC
This sequence comes from Lanistes nyassanus, assembly GCA_004794575.1. Taxonomy (NCBI): domain Eukaryota; kingdom Metazoa; phylum Mollusca; class Gastropoda; order Architaenioglossa; family Ampullariidae; genus Lanistes; species Lanistes nyassanus. The sequence continues at coordinate 391,008 of SMGT01011392.1, forward strand.
CCGCTTTGTCTGCTGGTCCTCAGCTCTGACTTACTCGCCTTATTGGGAAATTACTGCCGCCCTCCTTCTCCAGCGTGCTTGGTTCGCAAAGATATTCTGATAAGATGGAATGGCTGACGCACCTCGGCTGACGGGATCACGGCCATACATCACAGTTATGACGGCACATAATGTCGTCAGAAACGTGAACGCGAGGCTTTAACGAGACGCACTTCGTTTTCTCGGCTCTAGCAGAGAGGGCCTGAGACAATTATCGCACCATTGTGATAGGTGCTATCTGCACAGCACGCCCACGTCTGCTCACTGACCCCACCCCAGGTGCCACACCATTGTGAGGACCACCCTTGCCCCTCTACACACCCACGCCGCGCGTGTGCGCGCGCACACACACACACACACTACACACGAGGGAAATCCGCTTGCACTTCCAGACGGTTATTGTATCTTCTGTTTTCCTGTTGGTTTACACGCGCTTTTTCTGTTCGCTCTTCAAACGGGAAGGGGGTAGGGGTGCATGCACGCGTGCCTGCTGCAGATACCCGCCCAGCACCAACACCCAGGTCCGTACCTGAGAAGTCTACCAGTGACCTGCGTGCTTCAAGCCAGTGTACATGTAGGCTGATCATAGCTCCACCCATACAGAAGTCCTCGTGCCAGCCGCTGTGACAAGCCGAGTCGGCTGGAGGCACTCCTGGCTAGGAGAGTGGAAGTCGCATACGGTCCCACGGCAGCTCGTGCACACTTCGCGCTGGTGGTGGTGGTAGCAGCGGCGGTGGTGGTAGTGGAACCGCGTGTTCCTGCGTGCAGCAGCGCGTTAGTGTGAAGGAACCGCAAGCAAGAGTGATTGGCGCGTCTGCCTAAGCCCGTGTCTGATGGAATCGATGGAACCAGGGAGTATTGACACATGAGGGGGCCTGACCAACTGCCCGCTGATTTACTCTGCACGTGAGGCGGAGACCTGCACACATACCTCCTTGTTGCCTGCTTTTACAGACGTCTCAAATCGAGCTTTTTAGAGTCTTCCGTCATGTGAATGAGTGTAACATCGAATAAGACATTCCAGAACACCAGTAACTTTTTCCTCAGAACTGCAAATAAAACCTCAACTACTGACTGATTTGAAACAGTAACGTGCATATAGTGCAGTCATTCGGTGGTGGTGTGTGTCTTCCACCGCCCTTGGGAAGCAATAAAACTTAAGTCTGCACCATGGAACTAAAAGAACGCTTTTTTGACCATAATCACGTACTGATGAGACACAAAGTTTTCGTGAATGCATGAGCACTGCAAGAGGGGCACCAGGTGAGAACCTGCCAGTTGACAGCAGCGACTTTCATTCCTCAAAACTGGATGTACGCGTCATTCAGCCTCCCTTGGCAAAGGGAGCACCGTCTGACCTGGAGATGCTGGAAAATATTTTGTTCTGGTAATTTTTTTAAAACATTCCTTTTGATTAAAATTCCTTAATTCTGCATATGCGATACTTCTTTCTGTCAAAAATGAATCGTCTTCTGCATTATCCTTAAAGAGAATACGTTACTTAGTTGACTGCTTATTTGCTGTTGTTTTCTTGCATGAAGGTTAATATTAAACTTAAGCTGTGAGACGTTAAGCCAGGTTTTCTCACGTAGGCACCCTGGTACGTTTGCACTAAGCACCGAGCACACCACGCTTCACTTGTGCGAATACATCAACTGCAGTTATATCCCTTTCTGCCCTAGACCAGTTTCGCCCACTCTTTCTTTACATGACTGCTTCCACGTATTCCGCCACCCCCAATCCCATAGGCCTAATGCAAAACCCCTTGGATATACGTAAGTATAGATGATTGCACGGGAGTGCGGGACTCACACGGGAGACAGAAGGGTGGAAAGAGAAAAATAGAGAGAGACAGGGAGGGAGGGGAAACGGACGTACGACATAACTGAGATGGGGAGTGGGGGAGAGCGGATATGGATTGGAGAGAAGGCCAGAGAGGGATATTTTAGTTATATATGGCGAATGTGCATATTTGGATGCAGACACACCTAAACACTTCGATTATTATTTGTTAATACATGCAATGGAGGGGACAGATCATGAGATAAACGGTCTCCTTACCTGGCACCTTCAGGTAAAATTCTACCGTAGAAACAGCCTGCGTGTGACGCTAGCCGTCGTCTGTCCTATCTGCTGTTTATTGTACCTTCTCTCCCCCCCCCCCAAACCCCAACTTTTTGTATTAAGTAACGTACTGGCTTTTTGTACAATGAAAAAGAACGTTGCCAGTTTAAAATTATAGATCGACCCTTACTGATCCTGTCGTTTCAGTTCAGTAACTAATACGTCGACCTGGTCAATGATATATGCGTGCATTTGTCGCTGTCTGTACTAAAACAAACAAACAAACAAAAACGGTGGAAGACCTTGGACATCTTTCCGGTATTGCGGACCACTTTCTGTTGTCTTCCACAACGGTTTCTTGGAGACGCCACGGTGTGTCTGTTACGTTCTCTAGCCCTTGAGATCTTGACGATCGGCTTCTGCCAGGGAGACAGCATCGGTAAATATTACGTACAGGGGAAAGGAAAAGGACAAGTACATGATAAAGGGGACACAATTGAGGGGCATTATAAGGGACACAATCTATAACCGCTGTCAGTGCAGCAAATGGGTCTTCGCTCAGCCTACAGTTCCTTCCTCGTGGTCCATGCAAATGTTTGCGAGTGCGACAAATAATGTTTTATGCTCTTCATCCATAACAAAGGATGTTTCGGCCAGTTTTAGCAGACGAGATCGGAAAAGCCCACTAATGTTAATGCATTATTAAACAGGCTATGGGTGCAATTTTCGGAACTAGGCATTTTACTGTGTGAGTGGTAAGCGTTTTATTCCACACTACCACGTAACCCCCACCCACTGTATGAATGGTAAGAATTTTACCTTACACGCCCACGTACCCCCTCACTGTCTGTGAGGTAAGCATTTTACCACAAGCGCCCACGTACCCCCCTCACTGTGAGAGAGCTCTAAGCGCTTTACCCTTGTGCCACCGGACCGCCCTTGTAAAGCCGACGGTCACACTCTGAAAACATCAAACAGAAGAGCTGACAGGGCACAGGGCACAGGGCACAAGGCACAGTTCACTCGCCGCGCAGTGTTCGCTAATCTAGTGAAGCGGGGTGCGCAGAAATCAAAACCGGTGTAGTCATTTCTGTTTAAATAAGTACCAGAAACCTACTGAGAGAATAAGCGACGCAAAAACACCGTGGCATTATTTCTTAACCTCGACAGCATTCTTCTGCACTGATCCTTATGAATGACTGAACCAGACTACGCTTAGGAAACCCATTTTGTTAACACAGTCTTGGGCTTTCATCCCCAGCCCTGTCATCCGCCACTGCATTTTGTTACCATTTGTAATCATGCTCACAAAAAATGGAAAAATCTGAAACATGAAAAAGTCTGTTTATATGGTTGATTTGAAATAAACTTTCTGAAGTCTCCTCTTCAAAACGTTTTCTATGCAGACAGAAATATAACCTTTTTTCTGAACAGCCGTCTAATCTCTCTGCGGTCTGTATGCTTTGAAAGTATCCTCTACTGAATATCAAAATGTTAATACTCTTTTCTTCTCTAAAAACATTCTCCGTGTTATATACTAATGGAAGGTTGGGGGTGGGAGGTAAGATATTCATCAGTGAGGGAAGTGTTCCCTGTCGTAGCGAGTCCATATTCTTTGAAATGGTTTATTGACATATACTTCAACAGAGAGAGTTTGCCGTCTTCTTCCTATTCCTCAGTGCCCAAGAACTGTTTATTTCTGAAAACGGTGAGATAAAGCGAAGATACCCTGGGTAGATTTAGCTGTCCCTAGTGACGCACTTGTTTCCCGGGGTTATGTCCTATGTCACGGCACGGCTAGTTTGAAACACATGAGATCAAACTTTTGTGCCTTTGCGATATGTTTAAATATTGTTTATTCAGCAGTGGGATGTTTGCATTTAGTCTGCCTGCTTGGAAACATGGTGAATGCAATGAATGCAATGAATATATGCTCTCTCTGACAGGTAGGCCTAACAAGTTAAGAATGTCAGTAATGGAAAAAAGTCGTTTAACAAGCAGTTCATAGTCTGCTTTCGACTTCGAATTTATGTCAAACTTCGAAAAATTGGCGGCTAGAATATATTTCTCCTAAAACAAAGTCAATTCACTTTTAGAGGTAATACACCTGACACTTCGCTGCAAACTTTGTAGCAGGCTCCACTTTAACTGCAGATTTTAGTCCTCTATACTTGGTTAAGACGTTAATTTAAAAAAATATTAATCTTTAGAAAACTTCCAAAGTTTAATGGGTACAAAATTGCTAAATCTTCACTTTTCTAGACACGGATTAGCATCAGAGAAAATTTCCGAAAGCCCTGCTTGGTAGAAAATCTGATGGGTGATGTTTAGCTTGAAAGTGCAAAGGAGAAATAAAATTAGACCAGAAGTATTGGGGAAAGGGACTCTGAAGTAGTCCTGGCCTGATGTGGACGATCTTCACAGAAGACAGAGACACTGCGCGAAATGTGCGTTTTCGCAAACGACGAGACGCTCTTACACTCGCCATCTGCGCGAGATATATGCGTTTCCCTTTTGGGTAAATAAACATTTCGCGCAGTGCAGTGAGATAACTGCTGTGTAATGAAACCGTGGTAACATTTTGTAACCTGCTATACTGCTGCAAAAAAAGATGCATAAATTGGCCTCTTCTCGTCGTATTGAACATCACCATAATCAGCATCGTTTCAACTTAAGACGCATGTAGTCTGCTCGCCAAAATTACAACCCTTTCTTTCACTGGATATATCTTGAAGTGGAAAAGCTTAACTAAAATGCTAACAAGCGAAAATTAGTTAATTTTGATATTTTATTTGACTTTTTTGCAAGATTAAATACAGCAGTTGGTGTCGAACCACATGTATGTTAGTGTGAATGAAAAATCAATTTCGTGTACCATTTAAGTCTCAAAATGGTGTCAAAAGGCTTATCCCGGTTAGTTTTTTAAATTACGTTTCGTGCTGTAAATGTGCACAGTCTGCATACGAAAACAAGGTTAATTAATAAATATATTTTAAGTTTAAAGCGGAGCAAGTGATATTGCAGCTGTTCTCTGTAAGAAGCGAAAGCAATCTGCTTTCTTTTCTTAATTACTGGGAACTGTTGTACTTGAATCCTCTGTAAGTAATAGATGCGTTGGGCGGGAGATTAAATGGACAGACAGTGCAGAATAAAACATAATTACAAGGAAGTAAACAAAAGTGTGGTTATGCATGGTAAACGTTAACATATGAATCAACAATCGATATTTCACATTAATCGGTGATTCGAGTTTTGTTTGTTTGTTTTTTTAAATGTTGTTTAAAGAGTTTAAGACACTAATAAATGCGGCATTTCATCGGGTTATAAACCTTTTTTTTTACATTTTTATTTTGTACACAACGAGGTGGGGGGGGGAGGTATTGTAACGTCCTGCCGCAAACTATGTGCATATCAGGACGGTGTTGCTTAGACAAAGTTTACGTGCTGCCACACGTGGGACTGATGGCGCAACACGGGCCTCAGTCCCACCCAGTCACATTATACTGATACCGGGCCAACCAGTCCTAGTACTGTTCCCTGTAGTGCCAGGCGTCTGGCAGGGCAGCTACTTGATTGCCAATTTTTAAGTCTTGGGTATGACTCGGCCGGGATGCGAATCACCGACCTCCTGCCTCGGAAGCAGACGCCTTAACCACTAGACTACCGAGGCGGTACACGACCAGGGAAAGAAAGTGCAGGCGAGGTGTGGCTAGCTGTCCCATACTCTGACAGCAAGAGAGAGAGAACGAAGTGCATTCGATCGGGCTTCCAGAACTTTTTTTTATATAACGTAAAAGCTTCCTTACGATGAAAAGTAAAGCAAGGTTGGTTGGTTGGTTGCTTATTGCTTAACGTCCCACCGCAAACGAGGTGCGTATCAGGGCTGGATACCATGAGCGTTCTTATCTTCTGTTCATTCGCAAAAGTGCACATAAAATACACATGGTTTGGTTTGTTGCTTAACGTCCAGCCGCACTATGTGCATATCAGGACGGTGTTGCTTAGACAAAGTTTACGTGCTGCCACACGTGGGACTGATGGCGCAACACGGGCCTCAGTCCCACCCAGTCACATTATACTGACACCGGGCCAACCAGTCCTAGTACTGTTCCCTGTAGTGCCAGGCGTCTGGCAGGGCAGCTACTAGATTGCCAATTTTTAAGTCTTAGGTATGACTCGGCCGGGATGCGAACCCCCGACCTCCCGCCTCGGAAGCGGACGCCTTAACCACTAGACCACCGAGGCGGTAGAAATACACATGGTGAATGGGCATTACGAACACCCTTGTGACCGGAAAAGCAGCTACGAACGCTCATGCCAAGCAGCCCTGAGCTGGATGGCATGAGCGTTATCTCCTGTTCATTCGTAAAGGTGCACATACGATACATTGGGCGAACGGCACTTACGATCACCCTTACGACTAGAAGAGCACCTACGAGCGCTCCCGCAAGCCAGCCCAGGGCGGTGTTTGCTTGAGACAAGTTAACGTGCTGCCACACGTGGAACTGCTGTCCCAACAAAGGCTTCAGCTCAGACTTACTATAAGGCACGCTTTAAGTTACTGTTTCTCCCTCATGGTCACTCGCGTTCGCTGCTATTTGTTACACGCCGTTCGCAGACTGCGCTGTGGTTGTGGAAAACTCCCCGTCACCTGTCTCCCACAGTGCTGTTTTCAAGTCAGCAAGAATAAACGGCGGGCACGGTACATCTCTCTTCCACGTCAATTCCGCCTCGCATGTACAGTGCCTAGTGGCCGACACAGCTGATGGATTTCATGTCAATTGTCTCACAGGGTCTCTTGAACACGACTTCGCTGTCCACTGTTCGAGTCTTTCTCTGTAATGCTCTGTCAGTCTCGATTCGCTTTTCAGTGTTTCTTTCACCAAGTATGTCTCGCAGTGTACTCAGGTGAACCTAAGGACAGGTCAAGAAAACGGTAGATGGAAGTGATTTGTCACTAGTCGCAGGTAGAGACGAAGTATTTTCAACGCCACACGTACGTCAACAGTGCGAGCGTTAATGGTATTTTTGGTAGCACGTGTCAAGCGGCTGGGTACGAGAATCACGTGCGCATTTCCTGGTCTGACACGGAAACACGCCCGTGTCTCTCTTCCTGTCTTTCACAGACAAGAACATACTGTGGCATATTTCTCCTTTTTGCATTCTCTGTGAAAATACAATTTATATGTCGACTACACGTGCTCTTTTTTTCTTCTGGCAGTTCCGTCCCCTGAATTCTTGCTTTTGTCAGTCCCATAGAGGTACTGGCCTTTGACTGTCCAAACGAAACGCGATATAGTTTGTTCAAGCTTTGGAGCCGCTAGGCATGAACTTTGAGTCAAGAGGCCTACAGGTAACTGCGTTTCTGCCCCACCTCGAGGCTTTGTGACCGTTCTGGGGTGGTAGGTGAGTTGTATAGTACTTATGAATAGTCATTAAGCTGCACAGTGTCCCTACCGCTGTCTGACACCTCACTGCGTCCCTTGTGTCACGCGTCCCTGACTCAGATATTATTGATATCAAAACGACTTCTGGAAGCATGATCGAGGGTGTCAAATCAGTCAGCATAGTTCCTCCAGGAAAGGCGTAAAGGAGAAGAGGAGGAAAAGGTGATGGGTATTTCTCCTTAAACTGAGGTTAAAATCCAGCGGTGGCCAAAACTATCTCCAGGAGTTTGAACGTTGTGCAGATGTCATTCTTCCCATTCTCCTCTGCATCACTGCAGTGATAAGACTTAAGCTGGTGGCAGGGGGACAAATACCCAAAACCAATCCTGAAAATAAACTTATATCAACCTATTTATATTAGGGATGCAATCACAGATATAACGTCCTTGTGGACTTAACGCTTTCCATTCCATGGCTTTCCAAGTCAAGACGTAAATGGAGCAGCTCTGAAAGCAATTTTCATGCTTCGGACGTTATTGTATGTTGGCTTTAAAAAAAGAAGCTGAGATACATTCGTGTATTTTGCAAAAAAGGTGCACAAATACGACGTTACCTGGCATTTCCCTTCAAACCAATAAATCAGAGAATGATGTGTTCGGACTTTCTTATAAGCAGACCTCCCCGGATCACGCTACAACCAGCTTATGCTTGCTCAGCATGGGCACGGAATACATTCACGAGAATGCTTCACGGCGATTTGATTTAAAGGGAAATAGGGCGTCAACACAGCACCTGCGCTGGGGTACACAGAAAGTTATTTACTAACGTTAACCAATTTAGAAACATTCACAAACAAAAATGGAGACGAGGATATGGATCTTGTCTCTTTCTTCATCCACAAGATAGGTTTATTAGCTACTGCCTGTTTCTAGGTGCTCTGCGCGGGCGTGCGTGAGTGCGCGCGCGAGCACCTTTTCTGTTGTCTGGATCACGTTTTTTTTAAATCGAAGTGTGCTCCAACAACTCTGAAACTCAAATTACGTGCACGGCTTTATCTTCCAGTCACTCTTTCCTCTCTGTTCTTGGTTCTGTCTCCTGTCGGCTTTATGTCCTTACACAAAACCTAAAGAGCAAACTTCAAGAAAAGTTAAATCTAGTGAGATCTCATAGGACATCAATGCTGGATGAAACCACAGTTTTATTTATTTCATTACAGAGTACCCTTAGGTCTAACACACACTACAAACTTACTGCCACAAGGAGCAGTACAGTATTGTGGATGGTCACCTTCAGTACAACTCGGGACCATAGGTCATCAGTTATTGCTCTGAAACAATGTCCTCCGAACGAAATTTTATACCGATTTCTTTGTCATCTCTTCGTGTGAAGGTTTATTAATGTGTTTAATGTTCCTCAAAGAACTAGGACAAACATTTTGAATTCTGTGTCAGGAACTACAGCAGTATGTCGTTATCACATGAGATCCAAAGCGTGGAAACATCCATTCTCACCAAGGAAAGTTTCGTTTGTCGTTTTTTCATTCGATTATTTTAAATCGATGATTCGGACGTTGCTAATATTGGAGTGGCGACTGTACCATTGTACACGATCACTGTGAAATGTTCTTAAGTTGACAAAGCACTTACGGCGAATTATTTTAAATTTCAAGACAAATATGATCAGCAGTGCTGCAGGTAAACTTCAGCTGTCTGCTCTCCTGTGCAACATTTAACGAAGAAATGATAACCATACAGAACGACCTGATTTTTAAACTTTCGCATCATTCGATAGAAATCGGAAAGCCATTTTAAAACTTGAAATTACAGAAAAAGAATCTTTTTGTTTTTTTACGATCGCTGTAAATCCACGTAACTCTAGAAACGGGGGACATGGTTTGTGGTCTTGTCTCGCTACCAGACAAGATGTAATTTTGAGGAGTCGGATCAAAGCATATCCGATAACAGGATACAATGCCCGAAAATCCATGTGTGAAACACGCACTGATTTAATGTCGTGATAGACTTCAGCCTTTCAGACTCTATTGCTGGGTGCAAATCACATTGCCTCTAGCGACAGAGAAATTTATATACTGAAAGGCGGTCTCCGTGGTGCCGTTGGAATCTTAAAGAAGCTACATAAAGGACAAGGCTGAAGAATCGGTCAGAAAAACCTAACAACAGACGCCGTTTATCTTAGTGCTAACCGCCTTGGTAGTCTAGAGATTATAAGGCGTCCGCTTCCGTGGCGGGAGGTCGGTGGTTCGCATCCCGGCCGAGTCATACCTAAGACTTAAAAATGGCAATCTAGTAGCTGCCTTGCAGACGCCTGGCACTACGGGGAACAGTACTAGGACTGGTTGGGCCGGTGTCAGTGTAATGTGACTGGGTGGGACTGAACCGACAGCAGTCCCCCGTGTGGAAGCACGTTAACTTTTCTCCACTCACACCATCTTGGTGCGCACCTAGTTTGCGACAAAAGCGAAACCTTATCTTAGTACCGTGGCGTGGGCGAGGGAGGGACCTTTCTGAGATTATGTGTCTGACGCGAGGCTCTTGTTTACACAAAGCCCTTCCCAACCCCCCCCACACCCCACCCTCCCCCCCCCAAAAAAGAAAACTGACCTAGAAAAGCGCACTCGATAAATGAATGAGTACAAGTGAAGATGAAAATAGTACTTTGTCAAATTTAATGCGAAAAAATAACAACATTTCTCCTGCGATATTAACTCGAAATTCAAGGCGAGGTATGGCAAAGCGCACGGGTACAGTGCATATATATCTCCCTTGAAGCATTGAAATGTGGCTGTTCCTAGCGGTGATAACGAGGCAGTTTGTATGTGTCACCTCGAACTTCCATCAAATTCCTGGCAGTTCGGTTACAATAAAATAATGTAAAATCATAGACACGTATATTCAGCTTTCTTCGCTTTCACTTTCCGGCGCCTCCAAGGTTCTGTCTTCTATTACAACATCAATACTCTTAAGTTTACTGCCCATTCCTAAATTAACTGGATTAATTCTAAAGTATGCCTCTCAACATGAAAACGTTTGTTTTCTGAGGAGTTATAATCACTATTGTTTTTCTTGCCTACAAAATCCGCATGATAGTTAGAAGTAAGACCTTTGTCTAAAAGGCTTCCATGATATTTCCTTTTTCGTAACATTACTTATACGTTAGCTGTAAGTATCGCTTATTATTCTACACGCTTTTTGTGTTCATAATAAGCGAAGGTTTGGCTGGCCTATTCCCGCCGTTCCACGGCTGTTTAGATGCTGTTCCATACCTCTCTGCTCGAACTTCAGACAAAGCCTGTCTTAACCAGAGGAATGTCCTGGGCCTGCCTGGAAGCAAAGCCTGGCCAGGTTCGACAAACCAGGACGCACATTCATCTAGTTAAGAAGGGTCTGTGTGTTTTCGCTTTCCTCACAACAAGAAAACGTCTTAACACAAACCCACATAAGCAGCACTGGTGACTTAAAGTTCAAACGCCACGATCACGCGTCTCTGTCACAGGGAGAACTTTAAGGATGACGACGGCGGAATGCCATCTGTCGTCGATGCAGTGACGGCCGCGGCAGCAGCGGAAGCTACGTCTCCTGCCTCCAAGCTCTCGCCCACCATTAACGGCAACAACTCGTGCTTGCCGTCTCAAACTGCCTCTTCACCTTCTGCTGAGCTCAAGGGAGGCCATGTCGACGGGCCCCCAGATAATGTCGGAGCGTTTTTCGGCCACCCGCTGACCCGAGCCACGATCGCCATCAACGGCGAGGACCAGGGAGCGCAAGCCGAAGCACTGTTTCACGAGTACATCAACTTGCCCGCCATCGACAAAGATGGGGTCAAGATTTGCGACAAGCTGGCTTCGATTATCAGGTGAGTTCGACAGCGTTTGTGAGAAAGAGATCTCTGTTCACGTGCTACTTCACTCAGTTCAGCGGTTGTTTTCAGTCTCCATCTGTTTGTGTTGTCCTGACGAAGGGGTAACGCCCCGAAGCGTTGACTCTGTTTTTGTTATTTGTAGCTTGTTCAGTTCCTATGTTCCTATGTATTATTCCAAGCGGCAGTCACGTGTTTCATTTTATGTTTGTGCGGAAAATATTTTTTTAAAAAAAGAGGCTCGCGCCGTATCACTCAGGAGTCTAACCTGTGAACGCTGGGACCCCTGGCCTCCACGAAGTCAAATGACAACAGTGAAAAGGAAATATGGTCCCGCACTGTGTCAACTTCAAATAATTTACTTTCGTCAAACCGGAATCACCTTGCCTCTGTGCGGACACGTGATAGGTGCGGACTTATTGAGAAGGTACCATGAAGAAAAGCTCGATCGAAACAGGAACAAGTCTTCATCATAGACAGTTCGATTACTTCCTCCCCACCGCTTTCATTCGATTAACTCATTTTTCCGAAAGTCAGTTAATGATCACTCTTCCGTTATTGTTCAGGCATCAGGTCAGCTCCTTAGGTGAGTGTGGTTCGCGAATCACGTATGCGTCTGCACTGTTACGATCGTCGTGGGCTGCCTGTCGAAGGAAAGTACTTAAACGTTTGGTCACGCGGTCACACCGCCCACGCATGCGCACTCACCGCGAGCCCTTGTCGTGCTAAGTAGTCTACAGAACATGCTGACTTTTCGGAGACAGATTGCCAGTGAGGGGCAGCGCGTCAGAATGTATCTATCATTTTGCCAACTGGTTGCATTGCGTTGTTGTCATTCGCACGCGCGGGATGTGGTTTGGGTCGGGGGTGGGGGTGGCATCATCTGTTATGGCGACGTCGACAATATCGTCACCTACCATCAACGCCCGACGCCAGGGCTTGAGGCCGGGCTTAGAGTAAACTCGGGCGACGGCTTGATTCATTTTCTGTTTTGCTGCCTCTCCTCCCATCGTTCACCCTAATGCCGGGCCGCTCAGACTGGAGACCATTACGCAGTCACATATCAATCATGCAGCACTGCCGATGTCTGAAGCGAATTATAATAAATGAAAAAGTGAAACAGTTGATCCAAACTTGTAAAAACATGTGAAAAAGTCACGTATCTGTCTTTGACGTAAATAGTTGTAGCCACCTTGTACATACAAAATGAAACGACGAATTGTGTTGACACAGTCTCTTACACTCTTGTAGAAGTTCAGCTGAGAAAGAGGCACATAGTTCTGATTTCCTTATAGTTAACATGTATTTCTATGTTTTAGTTGATCATGTTTCAGAGAAGAAAAAATTATATTACCGATTATTATTATTAGGGAATGTATGTATGTATGTTTATATACATGTGCTGATTTCTGGAAACATGTGACTGTACAGTCTGTACAGTTAAATAAGTGTAATTTTATAACGCTATGTTGAAGCCGGCGAGTACGAAACGCCCAGGAGTTTGCCTTTATGTGGCACGTCAACAGATCAAGCAACGCAAAACATGACAACTAATGCAAGTAGTCTTTTTAAAAAAAATCGAGATTGGCTGGCAGAAAAAAAACTTTGTAAATTTTGCTGACAAAATATACTTGCAAATCTACGGTTTGTAATAGATCTTCAGTAAAGATGGCCTTCAGTAAAAGACCTGGCCATCTACATATACATAAACATACATGAACAGATTCGGCGAACTAGGGCACACATTCGTCTGGTTAAGAAAGGTCCTTGGATAACCGTGGCGGGAATGTGACAAGCAAACCCTAAATATGGGCCACCTGATAACACGGTGCACAAGAGCTCCGAGGAACTTCGGTTTACCCGAAACAAATAATCTCCCTTTCAAACCGCATGGCCTATGTTGCTTCCCTTCTTAGTTTGTCCGCCAGGGTCGCGATGTATGTCTAGCAACAGTGTTTGCGAAGTCAAACAACAGTGGCCGCTAGTCGTTGCGAAGATATTCAGATTCGGCGTACGTAAATGGCCGAATATCGACTTTCAGCGCAAGAAATTCAAGCAGTTCTGTTTTGTTTAAACTCGAGAGCTGCCGGAAGAACAGTGTGTTTGCAAATGCTTAAGAATGTTACACTTCATGCACAAATCACAGCTCTGTAAATTAGTTGTTTGTGCGTTTTAAAAGACAAATAGTTCCCGAGAATTTGTGCGCATTTGCACGCGCGTGTGTGTGTGCGTGCGTGCGCGAGCTTCTTTGTGTACGTGCACAAGCGCGCGCGCGCGCGCAAGACAGTACATCCGAATTCAATAATGGGTTCTACCTCACAGATGCACAGAGAAAGGAGAGGGAAAAGTGCAGGCCGGAAGTAACGTGAATGATTACATCAACATCCTGCTTCAGAACGAGGAGTACTGGCAGGTCGCTGCTGAGTACACAGAGGTCTGTGTGGGCAGCAACGAACAGGACGATAGTGCGACAGATAACTGTGCTGTCCGAGTCAAGTCGGAACCTGACTGTCAGGTATGTGTGCTAAAATACTGGGTGGATCTCTGCTTGCAATGTAACCCTCCTGACTGACTGACTGACTGACTGACTGACTGACTGACTGACTGACTGACTGACTGACTGACTGACTCACTGACTGAAGGAAGGAAGGAAGGAAGGAAGGAAGGAAGGAAGGAAGGAAGGAAGGAAGGAAGGAAGGAGCTGATACATCGAAGAAACCATCAGTGGCATACATACAAGAAACAGTCTTTTTCTCAATTTTAAAAATCGGCTTTTGTCTACTTTCTGTCTCTATTGTCACGTACACGCACGCCAGCGCGCATACTGAGAAAAACATTTGATCTCTCTCTCTCTCTCTCTCTCTGTCTGTCTCAATAGCTTTCTTTCTTCCTCCCCCTTCCACCCATGTCCCTCTCCCTCTGTCCTTGTTGTCTATTGTTGTCTCCAATCTCCAAAGACACATGACCTTTTACTGGCTTTCCCAACCTACGTTGATGACGAGGTTTTCGTTTCAAATCCATTTTTACCTTTACTCTTTACTGTTTAATATAATACACCTTTTGTTCTCGGTAGTTAAAATACATTTTACAATTTAAAAAAAAGTATTTCCTTTAGTAATAGATAATTTAGCTGACAACGATGCTTGTGCATCGTGTAGGTTTTTAATTCAATTTAATTCTCTCTTTTCTTCTCGCTCTTCTCTCCTCGCTCTTCTTTCTCTCCTCTCGCTTCTCCCTCTATTCTTTCTCTCGCTTCTCTCTCTCTCTTCTCTCTCTCTCTGTTGAGAATGAAACACAGGTAGTTCACAACTTTGACTCAGTGTCCCCTTGTACCCGATATTCTTTCCCTCATTCAGGATTAGGTCACCAAACTCAGTTTATTTTTTCCGGCTTTCGGGTTATGTCGACCTACTGCCTTATTCGCTCTGTCGCACACTAAATCTTGAGGCACTTACAAGGGTAAAAGATCGTTGACTACATCATCGCTGATAAACATATGACCTGACTGCAAAAACTTGCTGAGTGCATACAGGATTTAAGACTTGCTGATTTACGTTCACTGGGGGCGGGGTGGGGGGAAGACGTAACTGTGTCTCTCACCAGCTCCCTCCCTCTCTCTCTCTCTCTCTCTATCCAGATAGTCCTCCCACGCAGCGTCCTGTTGCTGTGTGGCACCTCGCTGCTTTAAGACACGGCTAATTAAATGACTTTTACAGTCCTAAGGTGGGCCGAGGTATCGGCTCCAGGGAGGGCAGTTAGCCAGCTTTGTCACTCGGGACGACGCGATGTTTTTCTGGAGCCCATAACAACGATCTACTTTTAAAAGTTAACTGCAAACCTATTGCCTGAAGCTCTGATGTTTCGAGTTACGCCAATCTGTAAAGAGGTAGCTAACCTACTCACGAATATAGGTGCAGGGTAAAATACCTACATTTAACCTTAGCGACACTTTGAGAGAATTTATAGTAATTTGTCATGGGTATGTCTCAGGAGTATACTTTCAGAAATAAGCCAGGAACTACTGGGAACAATGAATTCGAATCTAAGCTTGCCTCGAGCTCTGTGTCCGCGAGACTAACGACATATTCTCAATCCTAGTCGCCGCTCATCACTCCAAACGAAAGCAAAACTTCAGTTCACACAGAGATCTTCCAATGAGTCACGTGATTTCCTACAGCCCTCGGTGCAAATCAAGAGTTGTCGTGTTTGGGTCCAAAGATTAAAGAGGCAAGGGGGGAGGGGGACACGGAACTTCAAAAGCAGAAACCTGCGCACACAGAATGAGCCGAGTTAGCGACGCTGTCTTTGACGAAATAAGAACTTTTGTAGTGTGAGGTTTTACAGCATCTCTCGACGGTCAATCTTTGCACACAACGCCCATCTATCCTTTACTCTGTCAGTGAACGAGTGTCTCCTCTTTCCATCCTTCTCCCCTCGCTCTGGTTCCACCCTTCCACTCTGAGTCCACGTGCTAGCTGTAAGTATCGAAATATTCGGCATGTGTACAAGCACGGCTATGTTGTAAAGTGCGCATGTTTTAGTTTCCATGTTTCATTGCGTCTGCTGATGGTCCGTATTGACTCGCTGGTGAAACAACAGCCACACGCGCGCGCGCGCACAACGAAGAAGGGAAAAAAGTATTAGGCGCTCGAGTTGATTGGTCATTTTTACTATTCCAGGACATCTTTCCTCTTTAATTCTTAAGATGTGAAGTATTGTGGTGTGTATATTAAAGCGAAACGACATCACTCGAAACAAGGAAATACTAGGCAGTGTGTAGTAATATTGTGACAAAACAATAAAAGTTAAATACTTATAATAATTATTCACGTTATTATCCAAGAAGGGTAGCCGCCCACCCATTGGCGTCATCTCTGGTCAGTCTTGTCACAAGCAGCATTGCCACTGGAACCGTCATCACTGTCATTATGTCTGTATCACATGTCTTGGCCCGTCTTACTAAAATATTACGCCTGTATGTTGTTAAGTAATGAGGTCTAGCTGAAACTTTATGCCGACAAATTAGCATTTGTGCTGGTGGCTGCGGTA
This sequence comes from Lanistes nyassanus, assembly GCA_004794575.1. Lineage (NCBI taxonomy): Eukaryota > Metazoa > Mollusca > Gastropoda > Architaenioglossa > Ampullariidae > Lanistes > Lanistes nyassanus. The sequence continues at coordinate 407,423 of SMGT01011392.1, forward strand.
TCAGAAACAGAATAAAAAGGAAGAAGAGGGAAAATGAAAAGTAAAGCTGTCGTATTCATGTTTGCCGTTAGTGTCACACCGCGCTTGTGAAAAATAAATGTAGCGTGTCATGTCTACCACTTCAAGAAATGACTTCAGGAGAACAAAGAAGGAGAGAATAAAGGAAGAAACAGTAAGGTTCTTCATGCCTTCAGCGCCGAGATGAGACCTCCACGCCCAGAAGTAAGTCCCCACCTTGTAAAGGCTTAACTCCCTGTCTTTTCGCTGGCCCGCGTAGTTCTGTACTGCGACACTACGACAGGCGTTGTGAGCCAGTGCGTAAGCATACATCATCCTGTCGCTCCCTCCCCACCCCATCTCCCCCGAACCCCAGCCCTCCTTGCTCCTTGTTCTTTAATTGCCTTTTTTCCCCTCTCTCTCTTCCAGCGTTACCCATCACAAACCTATTTGTCAAGACGCGTACTTAGCTGGGAAAGTGATCACGGAAAGCGGTTCTATTTCAGTCACCCTTTCTCCCGGTTTCTTTGCTTTTACGTAAAACAGTTGGGGAAAAGATGTAAATCAATAAGAACGCTCCTCCTCTGAATAATCTGATGGCAGTGGCGCTATAAACAAAACTGTTTCTAAATATGGCTTTTTATATCCAAACAATCAAAAATTCCAGCATCTGACTGTTAATTCACTGTATATGCGACCCTCTACGACGAAATAAGACGCAATGCACCGAATCCAAAGTTTCAGTAACGATCGAAATGCACATGGCAGGGGATTGTCAGGTTAATGATTTTGAGATTGACGATGGTTAGAGTATCCTATATACGTATTATTTTTCATGCTTATCACTGAAGCCTACCTTCAAAAAGGTGAAAATACTTTTTCCCTAACAGTACCCTTAGTAAGTCGACGTCATTTTTCACCGCAGCAGAGAAAAAAAGACGTTTGTGGGCAGGTCACCCCTTTATGTCCCCGAATAAACCCACCCAGTGCCTGTAATTAGCAATGTGCAGAAATTCTCTCTTTCAAAACGACTTTGTTAGTTTTTTCCCCTACTATGTCTTATGTGTCGTGTAGCCCAGTTTTCCTGAAGTTAAAATGATGGTTGTTAACGAAAACATCGTGTAGATTTGTGGTAAATATCAGTGCCAGTTTTCTCAAGAAGACGCCTCCGCTTGGTTTAGAAATTAAACAGCCATATTTTTGGTACATGCTGCCAGATTTCAAAGGTGTCTACAGCATTGTAAAGACCACAAACAATATGTCCTGTTTTTAAGAGAATTAGGAACTCAGAATGGCCCAAAGGTGTACTTTATCTCATATCGTCGTGGAAGATAGTGACATCTATCAAGCTGAAACCACTAACATACGTCAATAAGAACTGCATCTCTGTTGAATATTATATTTTCGTATTTTATCATTAAAAACATCACAGTACGTAGCACGACGCTATCTGGTTTGATAACTAGTAACACATTTCCGTTGTCTTTAACATCCCCCCCCCCTCAAATATATAGTAACACATTTCCGTTGTCTTTAACATCCCCCTCCCCCTTAAATATAATGCCTTCGTTTAAGGACAATATTAAGACAAAATTACTTTATAATGTTTAACATTTCATTTCGATTAAAAAAAACCCAAACACTTCGATTACGATAGTTGCCTGCTGAAGCTTTTGCTGAAAGTTTTTTTTAAATGTCTTGTTTGTTTGTTTGCTGTTTACCAACTTAATGATACATTGGATTTTTTAAAAAGTAATGTTGAGCCAAAAAACCTCCTGCAAATGTTTACAACGTCCGCTTCAGAGATGGAGATGGCTGTGAAGGTTTGGGGGGAGAGGGGGAGAAGGGAGAGGCTGAAAGGAAAGATGGGGAACTCAACAGAGGGATGGAGGGTGGGGGAGAAGGGGGTGAAGAAGGAGAATGGGAGGAGGGGAGGAGGGAATGAATGAATGAAAAAAAAGGAAAGTGTTTATCGGCGCGTACTGCGCATCATCGCTCATGGCTCATAGTTTCTCCCTAACTTGTGGTTGTCGTGGCAGGCACCAGAGGGATGTCAGCGGCTTCAAAAGACCATTGCGTCGGATGAGTCGCGAAGGGGAGCGGCGAGACGCCAAAGCCATGAAAGGCCGTCTCCCAGCGTAGGGGCTGTGCTCAAACGGACCGAAAGTGAGCCAGTAAGGGACTTACCAGACAGACTCGATGAACAGTTAGGGGCCCCGTATATGGTTGCCCCTCAGTACACGTCCTCACCCAACGTGAACTACGTCGACAACACTGGGAACTGCTTGCCGTCTGCTTCTCAGAAACCACTGCAGCAGCAGCAGGGGGAGGCTAGCGGTGGTGTGGCCAGTCACACGAGGACTCAGAAGCCGTTGCAAGCCTCACTGACCGTAACAGCGTCTGTGGTGCACTCAGCCGCGGCAAGTGACCTCTTACACTGCAGTCGTTGTGTTCTGGCCTCCTCCTCTCCTCCCGCTGTGCGTCTAGCCGCAGAAGCCCTACCCTCAGCAGCACGGACCCCCCGTGGGGCCAGCACGCGGGTCACCAAGGGAAACAGAGCGACGCGTAGCGGCCAGTCGCGGGGGGCGACAACTGGGGCCGTAGCGCAGAAGGGCCAGCAAGACAGCGCGGGGCTAATTAATCACGGCATCAGCGGCACTGGCACGCAGTACAACAACAACAGCAGCAGCAGCAGCAACAGCAACAAACCCAACTCAGCTGTTGGCGTCAGCGCCACTACCACGGTCGCCACTCCCAGTCCCCCGTCAGCGGCTGCAGCCGTAAACACGTCCCCTCCGCTCCACATCACAGCAGGCGCACCATCCACTTTCTCTCCTCCCGTCGTGTCACCGTCCACTCAGTCTCCAGCCGGCTCCCCCTCATTCACTGCGTCTCTCAGTGCGGTCCCAGCAGCGGCCGGATCTGGAGCGATTTCTTCCGCAGTGAGTCCAGCCTCTCCCGTTATCGAGTCCCCTGCCCCAGCGCCTAGAGGATCTGCAGCAGTGGTCGCACCGCTCACGTCTTCCGTTGGACCGCAGCTGGATGGCGTTGACCAAGCTATAGTGGCGACTGGCGCCTGCGGTCCTTCCGCGCCAGCACCGGTACCGCAGGATATCTGCGACCCCGTCAAGCAGGCCACAAAGGAAAAGTTGAGGCTGAGGATAGCCCAGACCACCATGACCCAGCCCTTACAGCATATCGGAGACCATACCCAGCAGCAACAACATCAACAACAACAGCAGCAGCAGCAGCAACAACAACAACAGCTACAGAAGGCCAAGCAAAAGAGTCAGGGGATCAACCAGGACCAAGATTCCTTGCTTCAGCAAGAACAGTTTCATCAGCACAAACTTCATCAGCAGCACCAACAGAACCTTCATCACCAGCACCTGCAGTCGCAGCCACTTCAGCAGCAGCAACAGCCGGTACAGTCGCCGAGCGAGGCTCTGAGTGTGTCAGGGTATTTTGATGAAGACGACCTGGTCAGCATGAGCGCGGCAGGAAAATATGGAGCGGCCCTGTCCGCCATTAAACGCGAGGACCAGTTTATGGACTTTGAGCAGCAGTTCGCTGCCTCTTATCAGACTGACAACTCCCTGCAGATCTTGTACAATTCTGTTCCAATGGTGGCTGATGGTATTACGAACGGTACCCACAATGGGATGGTTTCGATGGCGCCATACAGTGGAGACAACCAGCAAGTGGCTTTGTCAGAAGCAGATCAGATCATCTCGCAGATAAGTTCCGGTGGGTATAAGAGTAGTGTCTGACTAGCCCTTCTCTTCTATAAACAAGCTGTTCGGTTCTTGATTTAAATCAGTGATGCTCAACCTTTTAAACGAATGGGCCACATTAAAACTTACCATGATCTTTGCGGGCCAGAACATCATCTGAAACTGTAGCACACAAATGCCTTTCTTGGTCCCTCTCGCTAACATGTTCAAGCAAATCTTTATCTGCACGGGGTCATTTCTAAATTTGTGTTTCCATCCTTTGGAATGTGAAGGATCGTAGGTCAGGATGCTTTGACTTTTCCAACTTATGAAGCCTTCTTCGACATGTTTGTGATAAAGAAATGCAACACATGTGGCAGGCCAGATAGGCAAAAGCTGCTGGTTCGTCGCAGCCCCCGGCCCGAAGGCTGATCACTGCTTTAAATGAAAGATAATATTTCTGCTAGCAATTAAAAGTGTGTGCGCAGTCGCGCACGGATAGTTTTCCATTTGAGATCATTTCTTTCTCGTATTTTTATGAAGAACTGTAATATTATTTCCTACCTTTGTAAAGCAATATGTTCGCTTTATTCTCTAAGTTCGTGTAAACATGTTTGCTTGCAGTTGTATTGTAATATATTATTTCCTACATTTTGCTTTTCATTGCAGAGCCTGTTTTAGTGCAATCACAGTATCTACATCTCCTTCAGCCTCTGGATATCAGCCAACAGCAACCGCAGTTACCAAGCAACTTCTACGCTAATGACATTTACGCTTGTCCCAGCAATAACAATAACAACAACTGTGTTGTGAGCAAACTAGACCGGAACATTATTGATATGGACGCTGACAAGCAAAATGCGATGCGATACATGCAGCAACAGCAGCAGCAACAGCATCACCACGCAGCACAGAGTCTGCCTCACGACCAGTACAGCTATCAGCACAGCTACCAGCAGTACATGGGTGCTGCAGCAGGACTGGATGCGTCTTCCGACAGCGGCATTAGCAACGACCCTGGCCTGTCTCCCAAGAGCATCGCCTTGGTGAGTCGTCCTCTCAATACCAGTCTCTCTCTTCATCTATTCCTTTCAACTAAACGTAGGGTTAGGTGGCATAAGGGGTCGTATCTACTGTCCGTACGTAAACATGCATTTACGATTCACTGGACGAATATCGCCTTTGAGGGACATTTTATGACTCTAAGACTAGATGGGAATGGTCATGCACCCTCGGGGCAGGATTTTTAAAAATGAATAAAGAGGTATATTTGATCCCAGATTCCGCTTGGTGGAGTCCCCATCAGCATCTGTATCTATTGCAATTTTGTTTTTCGTCAATTTCTTACAGAATCCATGATTCCGTACATATCAGCGAAAAAAATTGCATCACATAATGTATGGAATTATTATGGTTAGAAACTAATGGCCTGTAGATAACTTCTATTACTCGTATGTCAAGTTAGTATAAAAAGGTATTTCCCCATCAGCCAAGTTGTAGTGCACTCAAGGGCGACGTGCATCTTTCTCAAAGTAATTGGCCGGCTATGATAATCTTGATGTCGAAAATGTCTGTAATTTCTGCAAATAACTACACCTCCCTGTGTATGTGTGTGTCAAAAGCATTTTTATTTTTGATTAGTCACATACACACGCACGCGCTTTTCAGAAAAGCGAAGGGGTAGTCGGGTGAGATAGCAGTCGGGTTTATGTTCACGAACTCAGTGCTAGTATTTGTTATAGATGGTTCATTATGTGTATTCCTTATTTACTCCCATTGTTCCCCGAAACATTTCATTTTGGTATAAGAAGCATTTTAATCTTTCATCTACTCATTACAAAGTCTAAGATTAAGTTTTCGTTCGGTAATCCCTGAACGTGCAGAGCGGCGCTACCACGCTTGGGGATTTGTGAGAAACGGCTTCCAGAAGCCATCCTTATTCTTTATGAAAACAATATAGTTTATTTTAGCATGTCGCGTAAGCGTAAGCCAGCATGTGAAAGATATTTCTGTACTCGATTTTCATAAGCAGGCGAAGGTCCTACTTTATAGCAGTGGAAGAACTCTAACCCAAAACTCTGTCGCTGATTAGACACCTAGGGCTTTTTTTTAAAACTGTCCTACAGTCTGAGGCATTCGGCGTCATCCTTCGCCATTCGACATTTCTAATAGTTTCTTAGGAAAAGGAGTCGAACGAACAGCTTAACTAATACTCTTTAGAGTGGGTCGCTCGTCTGCAATCCTGGCGGCCGTTTCAGATTTATCTTCGAACGCCCACTGTTGTTCACTCACTCGTGGTCGGTTACCTTGAGTGTAGAGTCAAGACTGAGGAAATCACGTGGGTCTGACGTTACTAAAGGTCGTACCGTAATTCATCCCCCCCCATCCCCCTTTAAAAATGTATCTCCTTTGCCGTCGTGTAGTCGTAAACAAATGTTATAGCAGGACACCAGACTGGCAGCAGACGGAATCCGCGCGTAGCCGTCAGCCTCCCACGCATCACCCCCTAGTGGTAGACAGGAGCAAAACGCGTACAGGACAAAAATCTACGTCACGCAGTTGGCTACAGCAACTGCACATGCCTACACGAGAGCCGCATTTGCAGAGCACGAGATTTGAGGTTCGGACCTCTGATATCTCTGTTGTCAGAAAAACGATTCACTTTAAAGCATTTACTTCGGGGTTTGTTTTTCGCTGTTCTTTCCTCTAACGCGAGAGGCCCTGTTGTTTTACAGCATGTCGAAGCGCGCATTAACCACGTTTTATGTCTCGACAAGGCGCTCGTCAATGGAACAGTAGAAGAGCGTGCGACCACGCGACTGGGCTTCCGGCCACGCACGATGAGTAGGCCATGGTGATGGGCAGCGATGGTCGCCGGGAAGACGCGGCCAAATACGCACATTAAAATGTTTGGTCCCGGTGCATCTACTTTTGGGGAGGCTGTCAGGCTGTTAGCGAGTTCACTGAAATATTTCAGGGAGGGTGATTTTGAGGGCGGGTTTTGACCGCCACGGTGAGCGGCTGTCATGGAGATCTCGTGCCATCGAGACTTTGGCTTCTTCATAAATAATGGCACTGTTTCTAAAAATAGCCTGAACGTACTTGCACCAAATCGTGGCACTTTAAAACGACTCTGTATCGCTGTAGCCAAATAAATAAATAACCTGAAGGAATCTCACTGTCCTTCGGCTGTTTAACTATAGCGCACCTGAGGAACAACAGCATGGTCGCATGCTCGTGATTGTCGACATGTCGGGCAAAATCAAAGATTGAACGACAGTTTGAATTTAGTACGTCTATATGATCAAATGCACGCGCGAAAATTCTAGTGTTGTCTTTTATGTGCTTACAAGGCTATTATATCATATAGTCTCCCTCCCTCAACTCAAGAAATGTTTAAAGAGTGCTTTCTGTCATGGAAGGATCTCTGCAACTTAGTTTCCCCAAACTACGACAATTTATGTTACAAGATACCAGAAGGCCTAACTAGATTTTGCAGAGCCATTCTGACCGTTCCCTGACGCTCTGACGCGAATTCTTCTGGTCAGATCCTAAAAATGACCCTAAAAGTTATTTGCTTTCTCCTGTTTATATGACAAAAAGTCGCCAAAAGAAAACATACCTCAATGGGTTAGTGACTTGTGATTTTTGATGCCCCCCACGATTTTAATTTGCCTGATCCCACCCTGGTTTATCCTTCCATACCTACATACATAGCAAACAATACGCAGGTTTGTATGGAGCAGTACGCCCATATTTAGCCTTTCAAGATTATCCTACATCATGTACTTGAAATATACTCTTGAAATTCTCGGTATATCAGCCGCTACTGAGTGTCATCTAACACGGGGATATTCTAACTTCTAACCTGTGGTCTCATGGGCTCTCTCTCTCTTTCTCTCTCTCTCTCTCTCGCTCTCACAAGACCAACATTAAGAGGACGCCAAACTGGTAGTGGGAATTAAAAACTGTATTATTTTTAATATACAAAATGAACACATTCAAAACCACAAGAAGAAGCTAACAGTAGCAAAAGGTGCTGTGCAAAACGGCCTAGAAAAAGAAAACTTTCTTTCCAAAACCAGGGTGTTTTATACAATTCAGAATCGACTCCTTCCATTTAATCAAGCAGTAACATGAACATTGCAGTGTGCTGAATGATCATCCACGACCTGTCTCGCGGCTTTTCGTAATACCAAAAGCAGTTCACTTTGAATTAAAATCAAAGCACTAAGAAAGTCTAATGGGAGTAAGAAAGAAAGCCAACTCACGACAGAATCTACAGGTCCTGACGATATCGACTCACTCCTGGTTGTTTTAATGAAGTTGAGATTGTCCAATAAGGTTTCATGGCTGACTATTTTTAGCGGCGTCACGTGGTCACTAACTTCATGGGTCTTGCAGGGCCTGAAGGAACCGTCTGTTGCCTGCACGGCGGATGGATCATCACCCAAGGATAGCAAATCTCTGAAGAGACGAAAGAGCGGCCAAAACCCTGTTTACAGTAGACAGTATTCGTCTGGCTCCGATAAATTACCTGCTCGAAGTCCCGCCGTTCAAAAACTGTGAGTATCCACTTTATTTCAGAAAAATATCGGATGCATGCATTGCTGCTTGAAATTTGTTTCTCGTGTTTTCTTCTCTGCCAACCTCCTCGTCTTTTTTCTTTTCTAATCACTTCTCTCTGACACCCTTTTTTGTCCACTCTTCCTTTCAAGTGTCTTGCTATCAATTTTGTGTTTGTGTGCGAAATCCCGTTTATTAAATTCATCAGATATTTTACTATGATAATATGATAATATGTTGGGTAGGTAATTTATAAAATAATGTAAACATTTATTATTATCCGTTTTGTTTGTTTCATACAACTACAGTGCGAATAACATCTCCATGATGTTTACTGATGCCTCAGATTTGCTAAACGATTGCTCCCCATTTTATTTTATCTTATTTTACTTCAGACTACAGAATAAACAGAACGACACCAAAGTGTTATCATACTGGTCAACTTTATCATCTTACACATTTATACTTCAGTACTTGGAATTCCTTCAGCCCACCTATGTATAGTTTATTTTAATGGGAAAAATCATAAGTTAGTAAACATTCAGAAAGACTTCTCTCGTTTTGAAACTTGATGTTTCGTATTCAGGAGAATTTTCTCCTGTGTGACTGCGGCCCATTCCGCGTTACTTGTCGGATCAGTCAGCCCAGGCCCCGTAGGCAAGAAACCCGAATAGCTTACTTATTCCAGAATAGCTGCCATGACACGAAAAGGATCATTGTATTCCGATGTACGAAAACCGAACAGCTTATTTTCCTCTTGTTATTCCGTAATAATTAATTTACTCTGGCGTCCCAGTAGCGAATAGCTTATTCCAAGTTGCCGAAACAGCGTTTTCAGAGACGGAAAAAATCTGCTATTCGGCAATAAATTTAGTACTGTTTACATGCACACGGGGTCTGGAAACCTTGCCCTTACTCGAGAAAAATAAGATTAGTTGTTGAGAAAAGAAAACTTCTCACAGATTTCGCATAATGTTTCAAGTTCCATCCCATATGTTAATATCGATTTCATATTTACAACAATTTTAGGAATAATACGTCTTCAACCTGCATCAGGCGTGTGTTATTGTGCTTCAAAGGACTCGGTAAAATAATCTGGCATCAAGAAACTGGTATAAAATTGTTTTCTTAAACTTTCTGTGAGGATTTAACTGAAATATTCAACAACCTTCCAGGAAGGACATGACCTCTCTGCATTAGCGCTCCTTTTCTTAAAGCCACTTTACACGATATTTCTATTTACAGCATCGTTGAACTCAGATAGAATTGTTAGACAGTAAAAAGCTTCACAGCTCTAATCCAAATTTGAATTCAAGGCGTCCATATTGCCCTAGTTTACTCTGCTACCTGTACCCAAAAAATGGGGCAGATTAAGCTTGCAAGTCAAGGGTCACAAGGCAGCAATCTGAGGCAGCCTACTAACATTGTCAGAATTTGTTTTTTGTTTGGGGTTTTTTTTTGGGGGGGGGGGCGGAGGCAGACGACGTCCTCGCCCAGTCAAAGTAATGGTGCTTCTGGCAAATATTTTAACACCCGATTGCTACCCGATAGAATTGTACTTTATCTGAATGTCAGCCGCTACCGACTGGTGAAATCGTGTCAACCTCGTGACCTGAATAGTTCCACTTTACCATGGTTCATGACAAACGATCATTATCTATGGATAGGCTAAAATCAGCACGACTGCCATATCTAATGTACGCGTGCGTTTTTGCGCATGAAATAAAGAGAAATAAAGAAATCTTTTTCGTATCTTGTTTTCTGCGTTTTAATCGTGTATAAAAATACGCACATAACGCATTCTCTCACATGTTCATACAAACACACGCACGCACCCTTACACCAAGTACTGGAGTGAAACCTCCAATGAACGGACACGGAAGCGCTCAGAGAAAACAAGACGGGTGGAGATGGAGAAACGGTGGAGCCTACATGAAACTCGTGCTCAGCGCCACGGGCAACAAGCTTGCGATAAATCTAATTAATAGCAAGAAACCACCATGAGTTGGAATAACAAGCCACAACTCTGAACCTAATATACCGGATCGCCTACTGCCGTTTCTCAGACAGACGGTCAGACAGGACATTCTTTTGATGACGGCTTTTCTCTGAAGGCGCATCCGCAAACTTTATCACATTATTTTGTTGTTGTTGTTGTTTGTTTGTTTTTTCGATTGTTTTCTTTCAGATTAGACTGACCCCATCACACCACCGAAAGATGAATTTCGTATATCTAATGCAAAAGCTTTTCTCAGAATCAAAGGGCTATTAACAAAATTATGAGCAGCATGTTTCCATTCACTGTTAAGCTAGTTCTATAATTTCTTTGCAGAGAAGTGAATACCACAGGATATCAGTACTTCCTGGAGTCACCGATCTCGACAACGCAGAGATTGGATGAAGATAGAGTGACCTATCTTAACAAAAGTAAGACTTAATGAACACAGTACTAGTAGGATTGTGCACAAAGAGATCAGTTTTAATGAAAAAGATAATTGGCTGGGTTGTATGGACCTTCGTGTCTGCCTTCCGGACATAACAGAGGTGGTAAGGTCCGTTCGGCCTGTATATTTTGCGTGCACTTTTTAACCGATGGACAGGCGATAAGATAGCCCATGCAACCCCACGCATAAGTTTTTTCTGAGTACTGTAAAATTATAAATGCTTAAGGTGTGTTTAAAGATGTGGCTAGAGCCGAATGTGAAATAAATATTTTCAACTATCTTTATAAATACAGTAGGTTTTTTAACTACAAGGCTATATGTTTCAAGAAAAATGTGCTAGATAATAATAATCTAAGCAACAGTCTATGTCTGTCGCGGACGGTTTGAAGAAGTCAGATGAAAACAATGGTTACAAAAAACCCTTATCGAATTTTTTTTTTGCAAAGTATTTAATTCAGTGTCGGTCGGAAAACTTCTTCAGAGAGTTTTCAACTCAACTGTACCAAACCCGTATTTTGCACAAAAGATTTGACCCAGTTTTGATAAAACTACATCTCATTTCGGTTGCACACGGCTGAACTAGTTCTTGACTACTGTTTCCATTCGATTTAGTTAAACCATGTGAAGCCGCTTGTTACTGGTATATGATTTTGAACTGGTGTCTTTTTCCTGCTTGCATCAGTACCAAAATGGCTTGCGATGTCTGTCAAGTTTTCTTTTCTTGTTCAGGCCAGTACTACCCATTAACACTGGAAAACGTTTCCCCTGAGCGAGTGCCGAAAGGAGTGCTGTGCAAGGTTAGTTTTCTCGTTGCGGTGAAAATGGTAGCTAACAAGAATGTTTAGTCTAGAGGAAACCTATTTAAGTTCTGCAGCTGCTCTTGCCTGGACGGCACTTCCAGGTTCGAACTTTGGTGGTTTCTGCTCTGCGTTCAACAACAATAGTGCGTTTTACAAGGCAATGCCATGTTGTTCATGCAATTCCCATTACATGGCCATTCTAACACTGACAGAACAGTAGGCAAACCTCCCTTGTCCAAGAAAGATCCCACAACCTGATATGGAAACCATAGCTTTCTTCGTCGATCGCTGTACCTTAGATGAAGCAAGTTTGACGGGTTTCCGCGATATAAGATTTCCCAAGTTTTTATAACCACATAAGGCAGACATTTTTTTAGGAGGATGATCGGGGCCCTTAGATTCAGCGATCAGCTGTCCGCTGCCCTACTTTCTAAACTTAGCCTCTTAAAGGCGGGAGCACGGTTAATAGAACGCAGGGATGAGATAACCGATGTTTGTCCCTCGAAAGCTCCTCTTATTAAAATAAGTGTCCTTCTTCCCCACCCCCCATGGCGGCGCATAAATATACAGTGTGCTCTGCAAAAACTATCCTTACTGATGCATGCTGTAGCTTACTGAAGCCAAAAGGGACGTCCGGAGATATCTTAATGTCTTTTCAGATTTAACTAAGTAAATGTCGTGCACTTACTTGGATGTGTTTTTAAAAACCTAGCAGCTTTCATAAGGTTCACGAAGAAAAGCATAATTTACTGTGTACATATAAAATGAAATCGGATGATAGTACACTTTCATCCGTGACTGTAAACTGTAAATTGCACACATTTGTAAAATGTTTGTTGTATCCAAATATTTTCTTATAACGAGCTTTCCAGTAAAAACTAACTGCCGTGCTTTCGATTAAAAAATTTCGTGTTAATTCCTTTTATTTGAAAGCAAAGTAATTTTGTCTTTGATTTTTCTTTGCGGGTTCGGGGTTAAGGGTTGATGATTTTTAAATTCATGCTGAAGCTACATGTATGTAGGGATAACATACTTCGATTTCAAATGCAGCAGCATCGAAACTAAAACAAAAAGTCAGCGTGAAGATAAAGCAAGCTCGCAGAAGATGACATGCGTGTTTATTCTTCATGTTTGAAATGCAGTCTTCTTGTTTGCTGACACAGAAAAGTAGAGGGATTCCGTGTCTGTCTGTGTAATGACAAAAAAACAAAATAGGCCTCATTGTTTGAACTCTCCGTCCATACCAACAAAGAGAACCGAAAAGCAATTTTAGACCGCCGGCCGAAAAAGTGACAAGAACTAATCTGGAATCAGCAGCGTGTCCTATCTACACGTTTCTACAAGAATAATCTGGAATCATGCAGCGTGCTATATCTTCAGAAGCAGTCTTGGACGGTAGTCTGTTATCAGAGTATGGGTGACGGTGGACGGGGAAGGGGTGTTCCTTTGTTCAACATCAGATTCGGTCTACTACAGAAACACAGGCGCATAACCTTGGTATCTGTTCCTAATCGTGTTTGTCAGACGAGTCCTTTGCAAGGACAGGAATATAAATATTGATTTTCAGAAAGCAGTGGAGTGGGGTGAGGGGAGGGAACTGAGTACCTGTCTGGTAGAGCTTCGAACTTTCGTGTAGACGGCTGCCGGTTTTTATCCAGGAGTGACCAGACATTACGTCCAGGTGTTAAACTTAGTGCAGACTACCTGTAATCCCCTCCTTTCCCCCCAAACATTAAACTTCCTCCCAGCACTTGTCATCTTATTGCAGTTATCGGTCTGGTAGCCGCCATTGTGCGCAGTGATCACGAGGTGGCAGCACCGTCCCTCTAACACAGCAGAAAGCCAATGATCTGCGCCGGCGTGTAGCCCACTAACATGCACACACGAACAAAACGACATGCACACAGCCACATGAACTACCGCGATAAAAGCCCCCGGATGCGTTCGATCTGTGACAACCACAGGCGCCTGACACTTTTTTCGTGACTACTAGTGAACTCGACTTCGGACGCCAGCGAGCGATGCCACAATGTAAATCTTAATCGGCGGCCTTATTATCTTAGGTATTGCCGTCGTTGAGGTCCTCGACTCGGTTTTTCTTGGTGTAAGGGGTACCCCTTGCCACGGCTGGAATCTGTGAATATCGTCGAGGATGAATAGGCTGCACACGAGTCGACTGGCAACAGATCTCAGAATGATGGTCACGGACCGCAAGCTACGCACTTTTTTCCCCAAAGAAGACTCTGAAAAGAACTTATAAAGAGTAACTTCAGAATCAGTACAGCGGAGATACACAGCGCCACTTGATTGTTTCGCAGCAGCTTTTCTTTGATGAATTATTTATAATTTTCCGTTAGTCACTAATCCGGACTGTCAAGAGGTTTTCAAAGCGTACACTTTATGGAAACATGCTGGAATTTCCTCCGTACAATCCTGCACCAAACAACATCAGACTCCTCTAACAGACCAAAAAGATCCTTTGACCTGGTAGAATTTAAAAAAAATACCGTGCACATTCAGATGTCATATAATCCTATTCTGGGATCAATCATGACCTTTAGTTTCGTCGCCGGAAGTTTTGGATCTGCAGGTTTTTACAAGAATGAAAGCATGCCATGCCACAGTCATAGCTGCTGATTCGGCGTACGACAACAAGCAGCCAGGGAGACAAGCAAAGAATTAAGACAAAGGGGAAATTAAGACAAAAGAGAAAAAACGCCAAAAAAGGGATAAAAAGTCTCTGGACTGAGGACAAGTATTTCAGAAAAGTAAATTTGACAGCTAAGGCGAGTAAAAACTAATCTGAAATGCTGAACGAGAGCAGCGAGGGCTTTGAAGTTTGCACACTTCGTCAGTTTTACCTATGGTAGCGATGGTAATATTGCCAAGACCACAGTCGAGGAATCAGGATGAATGTTTGCAAAGAACTACAGCTATGACACTATAATACATCTATGACACAGTAATACACCTATGACGCTAGGACACACTCCCCTAACCACTCTTAATGTAAAACTACTCTTTCACCTGCGCAATGTGTTGCTGAAACCCTTAACACAGTAGACATCAGCTCTGACCCCACGGAAAAATACTGCAGAATTTTACGACGATCAGAATCTCCTTTGTGCTTTGCAGTCGATAATCATGCTAGTGTTCCGCGATGAGAAATCCAAGGAAGAGGAGCGAAAGGCCTGGCAGTTCTGGCACAGCCGACAGCACAGCTACAAGCAGCGAATCCTAGATATCGGTATGTCCGTCGCACCCAATCAAGGATAGATATCTTGGTATATACTTCACAACGAATCCCAGATAGTGGCATGTGCTTCATAAACAACCATAGACACTGGCATGTGCTTCATATCCAATCCTAGTGACTGGTATTTTTTAACAATAAATCTTAAATCCTGGTATGTTCTTCAGATGTTCTTGTTATCATTCGACCACCTAAGTACTGCTTTCCGGTCGGTGTCATATAGAACTACAAGCTACATTTCAAACTCAAATCTCATGAGTCTACTGCTACCATCGTCAGTATACTTACTTCACATTCCAAGAGAGTTTAGAACATGGAGTGTCCCTTGTAATAATGGATTAAACTAATCATTGTTTTGATGTTCATTTATGTTCATTTTCAGATACAAAAAACAGTCAAGGTGTTGGTCCTAATAGTATTACTGAGTTGGCATTCAATGCTGTCAGTGTTAAATGGAACCCACGGGAAGGCCCAGTGCGGGTAAGGACTTAAAATCATAGTAATTAAACTTATTTTCATCACCCTGAAATAGTCGTCTTCTTTTCTGATATCCCTTTAGAAACTCAGTGAGATCGAAAAGTGTGTTGATCACACATGAAGTGATACGCGATTGTATTCTAGTCTCTGAAGATATTTGGGTGGAAGAGAGGTCATCGAAAATATAACGTGCAATATATTTATGTTTCTATTCTGTACATCATTACTTTAGACTAATGGCGATTTCACGAAAGATATTTTCTTTCTCTTCTTACCACTGACAGGTGAATATAGCGGTGCACTGTCTCAGCACAGACTTCAGTAATCAAAAGGGTGTAAAGGTGAGGAATAAATGTATCTCACTTCATTCCCCCATTATCATTGACCAATATGCTCTCAGTCCTTCTAATGAGCCTTTTTCGTATTAGTTTCCACGCATGCGCAGTGTCCGGTTCCCAGCGGCTAAACAGAAAGTGGGGACATCACGCGGCCAGCCGTCTGCTTAGCGGCTGAGGGCAGACCCACGATAACAACTTCTGCTGTGTTACTGTCACAACGGTCGACTAAAATGCATATATGACATTAAAACAAACAAGTTTTGTCCTTGTTTTTCCAGTAAGCAAAAGGATAAGAATCGAAAGAAGACGAAAATCAAAGTTACAAGCCATTTGAAGAGACGATTTCGTACCGACAATTAACATGAGGGTCTCGTAATTGCTTTGTATACCCGTCACTGTGGCTTTCAAATAAATGCTCCGCCTTCGGTCGACTACGTACAGTCTTAAATCTTGGTGTTGACAATAACAGCTTGCGGAAAGTAAACAAAAAACTTAAATATTATATTTGCCCTGTATATAAATACGTGATTACGTTTATTATTTCTGAAGAGTTTTCATAAAGTAACTGTTGTTTATATATAAGTTACTGAGGCAGCGTACTTATAAAGCACCAAGACTTCTAAAATATGTCTGCTGCTTTTATTGGCTATCTTGCTGTTATTGTCTTTGTAGCAAAGCAGCTATCTGCTCATAAAAAATGGTTTATTTAGTTTGTATTAAAATCGTATGCAGTACTGACTTATAGAAAAAATACGGCAATTGCGAATACGGTATGCGTAGAACACGGGATTCGGTTTCCCCAGTTTTACCAAGGCCGAAAAATATTACACGAAACATTACATTACATAAAACATTACATTTCATGAAACATTACATTACATTAAACATTCCAGAAATAAACGATGGTCTCATACGTCGGAATCGCGTTCAGAAGAGAGGGGGAGAGAGCGATGGGGGGAGGGAAGGGGGAGCACAAATATTAAGAAATAAATGTTATTATTTATTGTTGGTTATGTCTTATTGTGCATAATTTATCTGTACTTTTGAAATAAATTGCTTTCTCCCTCGTGTCATATTTTTCAAATTACACATCACACACCATAGCTAAACATTATTTTACTTTTTCACACTAAAAAGAAAGTGTCAGTCTTTACGTTTCTTTTTTTAAAATCGATTTCATTCTAGTTTTTTATTTTGGGGGGTGGGTGGGGAAGGAGGGGCCGGGGAAGCTGCAGGGGTGTTATTCAGAGATAGTCTTAAATCAAATTCTATGCATACTTTTTAGTGTGATAAAAGTCTAGCCCTTATTTGACAACTAACAATTTTATCAATAAACTTCAGAACGACTGATTATTTCGTGTAGACTTAAATACATTTTGTACTTTTGCAATGTTTGGTCCTTTAAGTCCTGTAAAGCTTCAGATTGTACTGTAGTTGTTAAATACATGCATGTCTACCTTCAGTAAGCCTGGTCATTTCTCTGCTTCAGACTGAACAGAATGTAACGGAATTAGAAAATCGATTTTTTTTGCAGGGTATTCCCCTACACATCCAAATCGACACACACGAGATTCTGGACACGCGCAAAGAGCTACTCCCCGTTCACAGAGGCTACTGTCAAATCAAAGTCTTTTGCGACAAGGTTGGTCTTTTTCTGAAGCCTTCAGCAGTCAGATTTCTCTGGCACAGATTGCTTGTACGAATGAATATTTTCCATAAAACGGCATGCCAAATCTCTTCATAGTATTGTAGATTTTCCTTCCATTACAGCCACCTATATTATTTCACCTGACTAAACTCCAAATAACTCCATCGCAGGGCAATAGCAGTACGAAAATGCAGAACATAGGCATGAAGACGTGAGTTTTTATTCCCATGCGCTACATGAGTAATTTAAAAGTGCAAGAAAAACAGGTGACTGCCGCTTGGAGTAAATTCTATCTTAAATTTAAAACAAGGGAACTGGACCAAGCTAAGACATGACAAAGACAAAGACAATCTACATGTTTCGGGGCACTACCCCTTCATCAGGACGACACAAAAACGACGAAAAAACGACAACAACGAAAACAGAAGAAAAAGACTTAGCTTCAGTAGATGTGGCGCATAGGCTGGACAGCAGGAAAATGAGTAATTTAGTCAGAATAGACCTTATGTATATCCTGTGTGCTGAGCTTACTTCCTCTTTAGCCACGGTTCATATAGCTTCTTAGTGCAAACTCTCTTCACAGAGGGAGGCCTCACATATTTTCCTTGCTTCAGCACTCATCTTTGAATGTACTCATAATAACGCAAATCCCTTCGAAGAAATAACTTAGCACGCGAATAGGAGTCTCCGCTTAATATGAAGACTCCTGTACTTTATAAACATTAAAAATGCTCATGCCGACATCGCCCTTCAACTTTTGTGCAGCTTTTACCTGAGAAGCAGCAGTTTGGGTTTGAGGTTGTATGAAAACTTTAACACAAAATGTTCGGAGAAAACGCTGCGCGTCTGTCTGCTTGTTAAGATGTCATTGTTATTGTCTTTTCTGACGAATTATATATATATATATAAACTATCTAACATAAAGAAACAGACAGACAGACAGAGCTTTCACTCAAATGTCTGACCCCATGTGGTGATTTGCTGTTTGATGCCTATAAATAGCTACAAGTTCTATCCCCCAAACAAGTGTGTGTGTGTGGTGGTGGTGGTGTGGGGGGGGGAACTGAACGCCACAAAAATACACACAATTTGATATTGTAACGTATCAGGTCCATTGAAACAGAGAGACTTCCAGGAAATATCAAATGGCAATACTTTACTAGATTTTCCTATCCGGACAACCTCAGCCACTTGGAATTCCGTGTTCCTGATTTTGAAGAGAAAGTCTCGCACAAGAAACGTTTTAAAAAGCACGCACTCAAAAATCGAAGCTGGATCTATCCCCGAGCTCTAGTTGAGTATTAAAGTAACTTTGCATTTATTGACCGACTAATCCTTACTTTTAAAGCGAAATTGTGAATTAACTATGCAGGATATCTGTTTAAAAATTTGCATTGAAACCATCATACGTATATATATTTTTAGTGATGAAAATTACTTTACTTTAAGACCAGCCCGCTCTAAAATACTATTCTTTGACGGAACTACCCTCGACTACTACTTTTATATGGACCGAGATTTATTTCTTCCATTACTTGATTATGTTTGTTTTATTTTATTTTTTAGGGCGCTGAGAGAAAGACCAGGGATGAAGAAAGGCGGCGAACTGTCAAGGCAGGAAAACCAGAAAATAATTTCTCGCGTACGTTGCAGTACTTTTCAATCTCATATAGTATAATAAGCTGCGCATTTGTATATGGACTGTGCGAAACGTTTTTTTTTTTAAATTTAATTTAATCTTTTTTAACCTAAATTTCTAAAGATTTTCTTCCTACTGAAAGTTACACGCACCATTTCTGTCTGCTGCTTTTGAAAGATCGAAACGTGTCGGATCTAACTTTTAGATGTCACCACTTTATCATACATTTTGGTTTTCTATACAAAACAGAGAGGTTTTATGAGCACAGGATGGCATTTATGACTGTTTATTATAGTAAATGGGAAATTTTAAAAAATCACTGACCAGTTTCTCTGTTTTGTCAGCAGGGAGGAAACGAACGGAAGATGCATTCCACTCACCCTGTGATCGCTCCGAGTTCTACAGCATGGCGAATCTGTCGTCTCCCCCTTTCTTCTTCAGTCCAGCCTACCAGACAGGAGAGTTCCAACAATGTGTAAGTAAACAGATCTGTGTGTGTTTCTTGCCTAGTTAATAGATCTGTCACGCTAAATCTAGCCTAAATGTCACTGCGCAATAAAATTTCCGTTTGACGTAGTTTAAACCAACATTTCACGCAGTCAGCAGTGACTTAGTAAGTCTGGTCTGCGTATTGTTGTAGTGAAGGTTACTTTGTGTTGCAGGAAAGCCCGAAAGAAGTCTCTTGTCAAGAGGAAGAGAACTCTAGGTAAAACTGTTTTCTTGTCACCAGTGGGTTTCCACTGTATCTGCATCTTGTATTCATATACATTTTGTTCTGTCAACATTAACTTACATAAAATTGTTCATTACAGATGAGTAACTATATTTCTAATGACAATTGCGATAATTTTTGTAGGGAGTAATCTCTCCCTTATTTGGGTAATAAAGGGGAAAAGAGATTTATTAATGAGGAGTATTCAAAGCTAATGGAAACTCACAACTGCAAAGAAAAACTACTTCGCTAACTTTATTTTTAAAAAAAACCCTACAGCCACACTAGCAGAGCACTGTAAGAATATAAATACGGGCGCTACAAGGCGAAATTGTGTAAATTAAGAAAACGTTAGTGGAATATTTTCATACAATCTTTTTTCAATCTTAATAAGTACCTCCTACAAAATATTCATAAGGACAGGTGTTAGGAAGGTGCAAAACGTCCTCTTTTGAGTAATTATTTCGAGAAGAACTGCCTGAGGCGGAACTTTCTAGAAGGTAGGCAGCATAACCAAACATAAGAGACAATGGGAGAAAAGTGACAAGGAAGAAGAGGGAAGTCAGGTCTGCGCATGTTCTGGAAACATAATCTTGGCCAGACAAACGTTAAGCGTTTAGCTTGAAGTTCATTACAGGCGTCGACATTAAACATATGACGCTTAAGCCTGTAATGCCGCCACCTATTTAAACTCGTGGAAAAGAATAAATTATTCACCACCTATACAGATTATTCAGGGATGCTATAATCGTCTTCACCAGGGAGATAATGAAGTCGTCTTGTCGGGGTGGGGAGGCGGGAAGTATGTTTTTCAATTCAAAGTTCGTCAAGGGCGATGAGGATACAGCAGACAAAGCTGTTTCTTGAACAGAAGTGGCCCCCAGAATTCTTGAGGGAAGACAGAGCCGAAATAATTTTCTCTTATGCAAATGAAAAAGTGGTTTATGTTCTTCGCAAAAGTAACGTAATGTCACGGCTGGTCCCATAAATATAAAGCATTGTAGCTGCAATCTGTCTTGGCTTGTCACGCTGCTCATTGCAGGCTTTTGCCTGCAGCTGTGGGGACCCTATAGTGTCGGATTTTCTTTACAACACAAAAGGCAAACATATTATTGCTATATTTTAAGGCTCCTGGTTGTTGGACTTACCTTGTTTGGAGAGGTAAGCGCAGGACAGCCCCTTTTAAAGACTTTTTAAAGGCGTGGGGTGGGGTGGGGTGTGCAGAATGTTTATAATGAAGAAACAGAAGGCATGGACATTAGTGAAAACACACAGGCGCTGTTACTTTCTGCAGGGAAGATAAGGAATGTTGTTATTTCACCATCACTGAAGATTACGGGGGCAGGAAGGGGCAGAGCAAATAGAAATGATGATTTTCACGGATGTCAAAAGTAGCACCTCACCTTATCACTGTGGCGTATGGGGTTAAAAAAGATTCGGCAAAAGTGCAACAGATTTTGGCAATCAATGAATCATAAATGCGCACACGAATACACAGAAAAGAAAGACAGACAGAGACAGACAGACAGAAGATAGAGAAAGGACGTAATCGAGAAAGGGGAAGAGGTAAGGAAGACTAGAATGAAGGGGGAAATAACAAGGCAGGTGAGAAGGAGATAGGGAGAGGCTGAGGACAGAAAAGCTCTATGAACTCTCTTTCCTCAATCTGAAGTTTTCTTCTCAGTTAACTTATTATTCAGTCACTTTTTTCCTATTGCTGTTCAAGTTTTAAAGTACTAAAGATGAAAATATCAAATATGATCTGTGAAAGCTTTTTTTCAAGGCGGTCGTCATCCGTCTAAAAGAGGTAATGAAGGGATCGACGACACTTCATGAACCGTTAGACAGGAACAGTAGGCCTGATTCGAAATCTTAATGAAAAAAATGTCTGTGTGTTTTGGTGGGTGAAGTTTCGCACACATGCAGATGTTATATGGATTTTAAAAATCCCCAAACATTCTAGAACACTATGTCAGTAAATTCTTCTCAAATATAAATGTATTCACTAAACAGAATGTTTAAGTGTTCGACGAAGCGTACTGGGGCAGATCGACGCCTCACTGTTTAAATTCATAATTTTTCCCTACTTGACAACTTAAGCTTCCGAATCGCTAAGTACTTCTATGCACAACATGTAAATAGGAGAACTCGTCTAAAAGGTCTGTAGCCCTGTTTTGCATTTACTAAGGCTTCCTGCTTAGACGCCAGCTGCCAGGCCTATTGGTGTGAATCTCCAAAACAGCATGACAAATGTGATCTGTCTCAAGTGAAGACAGTTATATTCTTGTCTGACGCTAAACACGGAATTATTTTCAAAGAGCTGCCCTTGGGGCTTTGAACTGATTAAAACATTAGTAAATCTACATCTTAACAAAAATCAAACATTTACAGGATGAAAAGGAAAAGGAAAATGGCCGTCGGCTCTTTGAGATTCAATTAAACAGCTGCTGCTGGGTCACGTGACGTTACGTTTGCAGTTTGAATAATAATAACAACAACAGTATTGGGAAGGAGTAGTGACCAGCTGCATGCGCTAGTACTTTGCACTAAACTTAGCAGTATTGTAGTGTGCACGTAGCCTGGTTTTCAAACAGTTTGTGACGTTTGCAGTCAGCCCAGTCCCGCCCAACCTGGAGAGCAGACAGAGGAAGCAAGTCCTTCCAAGGCCCCTCGACTTACGTCATGTGTATCGTGCAACAAACACTTAACACGTACGTAATGAGCGAAGCTAGGCTTTTTGACAGGTGAACACTGGTTACGATTACCATATGTAGATGTCTGCTGCAGAAGTTGTTTGACCTTCGTCAACTTTTGGGCAAATTAATTTTTTAAAAAATACAAAGCACAGCTGCGTCACTTAAAAGTTTCACACTAAACTTTCTTAGACAGTGACCTTTAATGTTATTGTTGCTGTTGGTACATGTTTGCATTAGTATATTGTTAAAGCGTGTGTGTACTGGTCTCAATACGGTTTTTTTGTAATTTCTGTCTACTGAAATTACATAATTACAAATCTCAAAGCGAACCAAAGAGGAGAAGAGACACATGTTGGCACATATAGGTAGGAGCAAAGGTCAGCGAAAATCACGTGAGCAGATTCGTGTGATTGTTTTGACCTAATTAGATAAAATTCACACATTCACTAGCGACTTCACCCGCCCATATCCCTTCGCGTGGCCAGTTGCCAAATCCCTGCTTTTACTCGAACACGTGTAATTTTTTTCTTGATTTCTTCTATGGGTGCAAGCACGAGTACCCGTGTTTGGGTGTAATAAGAATGTCACTGATGTCAAAACCTCTCGTTGTTGCAGCGCTCCTGTACATCAAAGAAAGCACCGACAAGGCTTATCACGCTATTCACCTGGAAGTACCAACTGTTGACGAGCTTCTCAAAGCGGTAAGTTTTGAACACTTGTACACCATTTGCCGGAATTATACATAGTACTGACAAATGCGTCCATAACACTAACAACAGACCTGCCTAAATTTACCATTGATTAATTGCTTTCTTTCCAAAATAATTTAAAACTGATCAAAACTATGATCTAGAGTTCTTAATGGTTTGCATTTTTGTATTCGACTTTTTTTAAAGGGCTTTTTTTTACAGAGGAAAGTGCGTTGAACTTCTCCGAAGTTAGTCATTGGTATGTACGGTCAGGTTCGGCGAAGTACGAAGCACATTTGCTCTGTTAATAAGGTCTTGAAAGTAAAATAAATTTATTAATGAGCTGCCGTCATTGCTTATTTGAGATAAACTCCAACCTGTGAAACCTCCGATAAAAATATCGTATGTTGACTTAAATAACAGAATGCAAGATTGACGGCAGGACTTTGTGACGACTATTACACAAAAAGGGCCAGGAAATTCCGTAAGGGAGGATTGGGGGTGGGGGAGATAAGGGAAGAAACGAAGGAAGGAGAGGATGGATTCAATTCGATTTCTTTATTGTCATAAGGCCACTGTCCTTTAACAAGGGGGGCATAACTAAAAAATTTTAAATAAATACATTGCATACGCATCCATTCAACTTCATATTCAAAGCAATATTTAGACGTGGCCAGTAGATTGGCCGAACAAGTTATGTATTTCGTATACCAATGCCTTAGAAATAGTTATAGTAATAACCTGTGTATATGCTGGTTATACGGCTGGCCATTCGCGATCAGGTTTCGTCCTCACAACGAGTTCTGTCTTCTGTCCAGTGCTGCTTGGATAAATCTAGCTAGACTGACCATTTCTCTAGTCTTCTCAGATTGTGAAAGTAGGGATAGCTGACTCCATGTTGGGTTGTTAATATGGCGTTGTATGAATTTAGTCCTGATGTCATAATATGCCCGACACTCCAAAATAAAGTGACATTCACTCTCCAACTCAAGTCCACATGCATCCCACACTACATCTACTCCTTCCATAGAGCACCATGCTTTTTCATTCTTAAATTGGGAGACAAGTAACCGTAATCTTAGTAGAAAAATTTCTTGGGTTTCAAATACAGGAAAGGTAGTTTTCTGCTCTCGGTTCAGATATAAATGTTAGAGACCATCCATGTTTATCGCTTGCTTCTAGGTCAGCGTGCCGTTGTGCGTTTATGGCCACAAGCCTGTCCTTCACCTCAGACAAGAAAAACTTATCGTTACCAACTCCCTGGTTTTCCCAAACGATCCCAAACCCTTTCTTTTTACCTTGGTAGCCCAATTACATTTACCCTGGCCATCTAACGTTACGAGCATTTCATATGCTTGACGGCATATTCTGCTTGTTGGCAGTCGAGTTAACCTTATCAAGTATCTAAAACACTTCATCATCGCACATACTGATATTGGGTACCGTCCAGTCTCACCACAGATAATCTTGTTCGATGTATACTGGGAAACTTGAGGGCTAGCATTTGAATCTTGTCAACTTGCTCCATGTCATAAAGGCCGAGGATGGAGTAGGGGAGAAAGAAAAAAAAGATGTGAGCTTTGGATTGGAAAGTCATCCATATATCATCCATATATCATCCATATATTGTTTTCAGATTGGACTGAAGTTTAACAAGCCAATGAACAACGTGACTAACTTCTATAAAAGGTCAAAAAAAGGGTGGGTACTTTAGAACTGTTCGAAAATTTCAAGTTAAAATCTAAACCATTTGAGGCTTCTATTCGTTTATAGAACTGCATTCACAGTTGTCGCGATATTACAAACATTAAAGATTTTAGTCGGCTAAATAATTTTCCTTCGTTTGATATTACAGTCAGGGTATTAATTTTCAGCATTTAAATATTAAATTATGTAGGAGCATGGTATTTCATTGCTTCTCCTTAAAATTATTAACTTTGTCTTTAAAAATACAGAACAGTTTTATAGTTTGTCTATATTTTTCATCAGAATTCTCGTCAGAATGGATGACAACATCATACGGCACTATTCACACGAAACTGCATTTCTGCTGGAAATTAATGTGCTGGGTCCGGAGGAACAGGTGGAGGTTGTCCTTGTGGAAACTTGCCAGTGAACATTTCTTTAACGCTCACGCGCATGCGCAGAAATCACAGACCCCCAGATCTGAGCAGTCGCAATGAGCACCTGACACTTGGCAGTACTGAATCCTTTCTGTAATTTTGGTTGAGGCATCGGAAAGTTGTGTGCACCTGGAGTGAGTTATGTCTTTATGAAAGGTACTGCTGGTTCTCCGAATTACGATATTTTGAAAGGATTAATATTCGTGAGGCGATCTCTTTACTTTTTAAAATTAAAAATGTGTCTTGAAGAGTACTCAGTACTGTGAACGCTGCGCAGATAATACAGATGTTCTGGCAAACATCGAACTTACTAAAGAAAAACTCACGTCATATGTGGTTTATCTGTGGACGTATGCTTTCTTCACAGTGGGGAGCTCAGCTCCGATATGTATGATGCGTACTTAATTAAGATTTCAGAAACTGTTTATGGATATTCAATTGTTTGCGATTCATTCTGCCCCTCTTTTCTGTGTGTTTGACAGAACAACTTTGTTCTTGTATTTCTGCTCTAAATTACGCAAAAGCATTATGCATAATAGTTTTCTTCACACTTGCTGAAAAAATATATGTTGGTTATTGTTGTTAAGGATCTGCATGTGCTACTGGTTTCATACCTCTAGTACATGGTGCATGTATTAAGTGCTAAAAGCTGCAAAAATGCTCTGCTGGTAATTTGCATTGAAGGCGATGGTCTGATTTTTAAAACCCGCCATGTTTTGGAGTCTTTTAAAAAATCTTTTTCATTAACAATGAAAGTACACGTCCAAGGTTACTTTAAAGTAAAGAAAATGTTGTGTGGTTCTTAACTACCACTGATGTAAGTTGTTTTGATATGTGTTAAGCACTGATTGTTATTTGTTAATATTTCGACAGTTCATATGATGTTATGTGTTATAAAAATCAGTGTGGGGAAAGAAGTACACAGAACGTCTCTTTGCGTGTCTAGTTCTCTGATAGTTGATATCGCGAAGTGCGTAAACGTGTTTCAAATGCTGTTGTTTATAAATCCCTGTTTAAGATCACATCACTGTTACCACTTTTTGTGAAGTTTTGGGGCATTCACCATAAGGCGACAACTGCTCGCCTAGTGTAAGTACTTTGACCTTATTTTGCATACGCTTTATACTTTTATATCTTACCAGTTATAGATTATACTGAAGTTTTGCGATGGAGCCTTAGAACTGGTTAAGTGTCACTTAAAAATATGAATATCGCAAATGGAAGCCACTGGGAACGAAAATACTTGGGACGGTGATACACCATATGTCCGTAGATAAAAAGAACATTTACGTGGTCGAAAGAACCTGCAACATATGAACGGGGGAAAAAAACCGAGTAAAAGCTTGTAAAAATGTGGTCTCTTTGAGAGCATCAGGAAAAGGCTCACAAGATTCTGTACTTTATGTCGTCTATTTGCGGTCACCAGCACCTGAACTTTTTTTCCCCCAAAGAAACACATTATTAAATTATTTTCTTTCGAACTTTTTTAGACGATCGGAGGGAACGCCTTATGCAGGAATGATGTATTGTTCTACATAGTGTGTGCGCCCTTGCTTGCCTCTGTGAGTGTGTGCACGCGCGCGTGGGCGTATGGCCGTGCGCGAGAGCCTGCGTGGGTGCAGGTAGGGGTGAAGAAATATCAGATTTGACAAATATTTTCATTCTTCTTATGGCTTAACTACTTTGCAAGAAAGTGAATAGACAATATTTTGTCAGCCAACTTTACATAATGCCGCCCATAACAACAGATTAAATAATTTTGATACCGGTACTGTCTAGATCATCAGACTTCTCATTCTCTGCTATTTTTATCATCCTATGCAAAGCTAAATATACATGTTCTCGTGGCGTTTGGTAAAGAATTATGCAATGACGATGCTGCTTATTCGTCACTGAAAACAAGAGACAAAAAGATCCTACGACTAAACTGCTGAATTACGCACTCATTTTGGTCCCTTACAAAGGCTATAATGCTGTTTTTACATAGTCTCGGCTTTATCGACACCCGTCCATTTACATGTGCTGTTAAGATTTTTCGATGAAATTTGCTACAAAATCGTTCGTAGAAAAATTGAAATTGCTGTTAAGAAACCTTACTTAATGAAATCTGTAGAGTTAGACAAATTTTCTTGTCTGTATGACAGAGAACAACTTACAGATTTGGTTCGACGTGTGTTTTTCATTAAAACATTCAAAGCTTTCTAATTACATTCCTGTTTTATGTCGTGCATATCAATAAATTCCTTTTTGAATATAGTATCCTGAAGAAAAACTTTCTCTATTTATAACAGATTATTCGTCTTTTTTTCGTCAAAGAACGTCGTATACATATCATGCACATTGCTGATGCCATGTTGGGCAGTACGTCGTGTTTTCCCCGTCACAAACACAGAAAACGAGATTATTTTGTATGAGTTTTAAAACAACGCTTTACCAATGATTGTTTGCTGTGTATTCAGTTTGTAAATGCTGACGAATTCGTAATTTGATTATACATAATAATCACATCACACATTGCGAGACTATCGATATGCTTGTTTTATCTTCATTCGTCATCCGCATGTGCGTGTACTTTCATAGCAGAAGGGATATGAATGCAGCTATACGCGCACGCGCTGCAGTTATATTCTCCATTTTACATTTTGTTTGTTTTCATGTTGTTGTCGACATGAATTATTCTGCTCGTGTGGGCCTATTCGATCAAATTACAGGCCATGCACATGCCTAACTTCTACTCGGACTAAAATTGTCTGCAACTGTTCGTGATTCCATCAGCCTTAATAATCTATTACTTGCCAGTAGATCTAACTGTGCATTTTTTTCATTTAAAAAATGTGCAGTGAAATTGTCCTTTTTTCTAAGTGATTCGTTTCTTTTCTAATGTATTATATGATGCAAACCGCGGCGAAATTAAAAGAAGTATCAAAATGTCATCAACTACTTATGTACAGTTAAATATATTGTTAAGATCATTTGTTGAATGCATGTTTAGTAGTGATTATTACAAATCAAACTTCTGTTACGTCCAGCGGATACAGCTTTAAAACAATATTTAAATTTCAGGCCATGATAACTGTGTTTATCGAATAAGAAACATTTCTTCTGTTTGAAAAGAAAGCTTTGATCAAACAAAGGTCGAAAGATTTTTAAATGAAATCCGCGGTCTTAAGATTCAGATTTCTGTAAATGTGAATAAGCGTTTAGCTTTAACATTAACATTTCATGGGCGGCAGATCAGACTGCCTAGAAGCGAAAGCATTTTTACGTTCTATATGCCGAATTGGTTTCAAGAAGTTCTTAATTTTCATTATAGAATGTGCTTTTCAAAGATCTCGATTGAACATAATTACCAGTTTGTGGTGACTGTTCAAACCATTAAGCATTTAGAAATACAGGTTATTGTTGTACTTCATATTTGCATTATGCTGCACGTTCCTATTCATGTTACATCAACAATTTAGTTTGCAGGTAGTATAAGGAAACTCTTACTGCTACATAAACGTTGTGTGTATATGTAAGCGGTATGCAATTGCGCAATGGCACCAAAGTGCCAGTACGCGCCTTGATTTACAAAAAAAAAATTGTAATTTACGTGGGTTCGGGATCACATGCACTCACACATACACACGAATTTGTTCTATACTCTAATGAAAACGTTTACTTCGAAATAGTTCCCCCCCCCCCCTCACAAAAGAGTAGACGAAAATAGAATCCCGCTAAAACAAAAATAAGGTAAAACAACAGTTACGAGTAAAACTTAACCTAACTAACTCGGTTTTATGGCTTTATCTGCCATGTGGTAAATGGTGTGAAAACTGAACTTGACAGGGTGGGGCGTAAAACTCACCCCCCCCCCTCCACACCAAAGGTCATCGTCAATTTGAAATGATCAACAACAATTATCCCTTCTTGTTAAACCAAGCTATTCGATCAATCGACACTGAAATCCATCCGAAGCTCCCCCCGGCCCTAGTGACAAACCTGTTTTTCTTTCCCAGGTGCTTTCGAGCACATTTGATTTATGATTTAAAAATCCTTCTGCTACAGAAAAATACAATGTGAGCAGAATGGCTTGAATACATTATTATTTGTAGAATAGAGCACAGAAACAAGTGAAGAAGTAATCTGCCTGAACAATCAAGACCACCAAAGACTCGAACCCTTCAGACCAAACCTAGCGTCAGCCACTTACCCACACATGCACACATTAGCCTGGCTAATGAGTGAAGCTCCTTAACTCAACAGGCAGATCTTTTTACAAACGCACTTTCGTTCTAACCATGATTACAATCGACCATTATGCTAACAAAGTTTAAGGTATATTTTACATAAACCAAGCTGTAGATTTTGAAAGTATTAGTGACAGATGTGTATACCACACAAGAATTGAAGAAAATTGTGAAATACCACTTTTTAAACACGCCTTTATCATCTGCCTTTCAAGGAAGAGCACAACTCCGAAAACATCTATCTCCAGAGCAATACAATGGAGATTATAAATTCTTATTCCCTGCAAAACATTTACAATGCCCATGGTACAAGCCCAATGGAAATGTATTATCTAATAGCGTTTTTCAGGGGGATTGTATATATACATATATTCATGTATGTGCAAAGGAAAATAAACATAATGATATTAAGTTTATACCTTGTTCTGTTTATTCTTTATCGCATCCGCAATTCTGTTAATTCTTTCTTGCATCTGCAATTAAAAGTATTGGCACTGAATACACAAAACAACTTTCCCCTCTCTTTGTCTTTCTTTCGGGCTTAACATTACTACATCACACTTTATCGAAGTAAATCATAAAGCTGTTATGTTGTTTGGTGTGACTTGGGCTGCCGTTAAATCAATGCTGTCTAATAATATCTTGACTTGGACATCACTCGTCCAGTTTCTACATACACCTCCTTACTTCTCTATACAGTTTTGAGCACTTTGTCAGATTCTATACAAACGTTAGTGCTTGTTATAGCTGTTTACAGTAATTTGACTCAACAAGCATATTTGAAGATTACACCACTTTGTAAACGAAAAATAAGGATGATGACAATTGTATCTGCATGACGATGATAGTGGTTGCAGCGGCGCAGTTGTGGTGCTAATATCCTTCCTACGCAATCAAAAGCAGAAATTTGACAGTTAAGAAAATGGATGCTAAATTTTTAGTATAGCCGCCTACTGTATCTCTCACTCTCATTCGTCACACTTTCGTCACCAACCAGTACACACCTTTTCATCTGCAAGCTACGCCTGTAATTAGTCCATAAATTTTACGCTGAAGTCTTTTTAAAATAACAAATCCAGGGCCTTATGATTATTCTGAAGGGAAACAGCGTAGGCGTAACATCTGATAACATAAAATGCGAAGGGGAAAAATAACAACCTCCCCCCTCCTCCACCCAAAACTGCTACTGATGACGCCCAGACAGTGCGTAGACAGGCAGCCAAGTGTGCAGATTTACTGCGCCTTTACAAATAGCGTTCATTCAAGTGCTGTTTTTTTTAAACTGTCTTTGTACTGCAGGCCCATGGGGTTACTTTTGCCTTTAACCTGCATGTTAAATATATTCACAGAAAGCGACCAGCGTGCACCCAGACAGAACACAAAACATAACGAAATGAAAAGCATGCAATGCAAGAAATACAGGACCCCAGGAATCCATGATAAATACAAGAGACACGGAGTCATTGATTGAAAAACAGCTTGTGCGTGCATGCGTGCGTGCGTGCGTGCGTGCGTGCGTGCGTGCAAAAAAGAACGAAGGAAATGGAAGGAAGGGATAAGTGAAAAGGGGAAGGAATCGCAGGTTAAAAACTTGCCTCTGCCCACACCCCACCCCACACCGGACTTGTGAAAATGGCAGCCACATAAAAGTTACTCTAGCTAAAATCCCATTTGCACTAATTAACTGACTGATTCTTCTAATCGTCTTTACCAGCAGTCAACATATTACTCTGAAAAGCTAGCCACTTTCAAGCCTGGACCGATAATAGACCCAAGGAAGCAGACAGAATGAATAACTAGTGGCCCTTTTGATTGCAAAGGATCTAGACCATAGTCTTCATTGATGTCTGTCTGTCCGTCCTTTTTCTGTTCTTTCTTTTTTTATTTAAAAAGATGTTTATCTTCTTTTACGAAGTGTTTACAAACGTCCGCTCCTGTTTGCTGCTCCTGGTTCGTTTTGTCGCCTGAGAAAGAGAAAATTCAGTAAACAAGCTTGTCTAATCATTGCTACTCACACCTAAAAACATTTTTGTACTTGAAGACCTTCCGTGCAGGACGCATGACAAGGTGAGGAATTCATTTTCTAAAAGCATCACGTTCTTTTATATTCTTTCTGCGCCCCATCGTCTTCGTCTGGCTGGGTTTTTTATGACGGGAAGGTAGACTGCCCAAGCTTTATACTTTGACCCTTCATTAAGCAAGTACTGTCACAAAACTGACAGAAGACACAGCGAGCTGACATCAAAATTACAAGTCGTT
The DNA here is from genome assembly GCA_004794575.1 of Lanistes nyassanus. Lineage (NCBI taxonomy): Eukaryota > Metazoa > Mollusca > Gastropoda > Architaenioglossa > Ampullariidae > Lanistes > Lanistes nyassanus. The sequence goes on from SMGT01011392.1 coordinate 439,006, forward strand.
GAAAGCCCACGGAATATATCCCACTTTATTATTCTCCACGTCATCTGTTTTAATTGTTGAAGTAAGATTCGTGCTTGAATTGCTAACAGTAAATGCCACTCTCTCCCTCTGATACAGCTGTTTGCCTTTTAAGAAAGAGGAAAGGAAAATAGGAAGAAAAGAAAAGACATGCTCTACAACCTGCAAGGAAGCTGGAGAAAGAAACAATGCTGCCAGAAGATGTGCACTGAGGCGCAAAACTACAAGACTATTGTTTTGATTATTATCTCTTACAAAGCCTTTATATTATCCTAGGAGGGGAAAATTATTCTCACACGCGAGAAAAGAATAGCCTATTATTATTTAGATTTCTTTTTCAGATACGGGTCGTGCTAGTCATTCCTTAAGGTGTGACTCGGTGTCGACAGCTTCAACACTCTATGCTGCAGCTGTTAAAAGGAGTGAAAATTGTATAACAAAAGAGAATGAAATCGCTAACATGACTGGAGTTCAAGACTGAGAAAAAGTAAGGTGACTGTTGTCTACCTTGTGTAGGGTGTGATAGATTAAAGCACTTCGCGCGTTACTAAGCAAAACAGCTTTCTTTGCTAAAACTAAACAACAACAACAGCAACATCAAAAATGACAATGTCTTTTCCTCTCCTCCTCCTAAGCTATTCGCTTTCGTTTGCTGAGAAAATGGTGTGACACTCATATAACAAATATTCTTCCCAAAAGCACGATCGATCTAACTAGCTCCTGATTGCTTCGGTTGCTCATCCCAAACGAATCCATGCAACTGCCTCGTGTGAGGGCACTGAGGAAAAGCAAACAGGCAGTCTGGGATAGAAAACATCCAGTATCGAGGACAGTTTCATTATGTTGTTGCTGATAATTCTGGGACACTTCCTTCAACACATTTAAACATCTGTTACTTGTTATTTTTGTTTTACCATTTCTTGACAATATGTCTTCCTGTTTCATTCATGGTTGGTCACTGAAAAATTGCTGGACTAAATGAACTAACGTACGCACGCACGCACGCACACAAAAACACACACTCAATGCACGCACACAGAGATATGCACAAGTACTACAAAGACACATGTACAATGCAGATTCAGCTAATAAGGAAAAACTGTAAATGCTGTTAATTTTTTTTTAACTATTGAAACGATTTTGTGGACAGTCTGTTATTATCAACGTCAAGCAGGAAGCAGGGGCATCCGGAATGATCTGAACCCCTGTAAACAGCCACCACAACCAGGAAAGAATTATGCGTGATTTGTCCTGCTGAGACATATGCAGTAATGTATACAAGTAATAGGTTTTCCGTTTCGCGACTTTCACCTGCCCTAATAGGCCTACTGCGAACATACTACAGAGGGATTTTGGTTCTCTCTTTATGTATCAAGCAACATGTTACTAGTAATAGCTCCTTATTTGTGGATTTCACGAGCACGTGTCCACAGTACCTACGGGGAAAGGATAAACATCAAGAGAAAAAAAAACCCTCAATTTTTCAAGCTCACTTTACTGTCTAGAAAAGGAGAGGCTAGATGTTTATACACCTTCCTGTGTGATCTTCGGGGACCTTTTCACCTGGTTCTGCTACAAATGATATGTTAAATTTTCTTGTTTATTAACGCAAAAAGTAATCTGATACCCAGGTAAAAAAATCTGATCGTTAAAGTCAGATGTTAATCTCTCGATCAAAAGGTAATTATGTGAACCACCGTCGGGACAACTGCTGTTTCTTGTCGAAGGCAGGTGAGGTGCAATACAAATTATGAAAAGGCCGGGCGGGATTTTCAGTGTCCATCCCATCTTTCTTTTGTGCCTTTGCTTGCGATTGGAGGGGCTGCCAAACCTAACACCATTGTCGCATGCCAAGTGCAAAAGGGTCATCTAATTTTTCCCGCCCACCGTCCCATGATCGACGACTAGCAAGAGAAGGACAATGAAATACACCAATAGATTTTGATGACAGGTGAACTGCAGTTTTTTAAGTGTGCCGGCATACCCATGTCTTAAGCTAAAAGTGCTTATGTTGACGTTTGTTTCATTAAAAAATCTTTTGTAATTGTGCTCTAAACTCCAGTGTTATAGGCCCAACAATTGCTTGTAAGGTGTTTTCGGCTTTCCTCGTTCTTTTGTCCCTATCCAACAGCGTGTGAAGCACGCTTCACTGCATGTCCTGGTTCCACCTAGAGCGTGAAGAATTACAAGACAGCAAGACAAGCTTTCTCAGATGTGTTTACGTGGCGCAGAAGCGCACGTTGTGGATCACATACTTGCAGCCTTTATACCGCATCTCGCAGCAAGCCAGTGTAACTGGCATAAAAATTAAATCGGAGATGTGCAAACAAAAGCGTGCTCCCCCCCCCCCCCC
>SMGT01011392.1:441385-460913 GCA_004794575.1 Lanistes nyassanus
CCCCCCCCCCCCCCAAAGAAACCAGCCGAGGAGAAACATGGAGCGACGTCTACTGTTCTCGATAAATTCAGTTTCTGAAGAGATGAAAATGGATCGAGACTCTTCTGCTTATCACTCTCACCCTCATCTTCCCCCCCCCCCCACACACACAAAGTCAGCCATCCAAAGGGTCAGCGAGCAAAAATGATCTAAATCATGCTTATTCTCTATTATTAACATTGCATCGTATTGATAACTTCAGCAGTATCTTTGATCTAATTTTTTTTAAATATTGAACAGACTTGGTGATGTCAACTCTCTCTCTCTCTCACTCACACACACAAACGCACGCACGAACGTACACAATATGTGGATGCATATCTCACCTCAAGCATATCACGAAGCACCAGCCTCACCCCTAACTTCTCCCACCCACCTTTCCGTACTCTTTCTCTCCTCTCACAACACATCCTTTTTATCCACGCACGCACCCACACACATCAGTGCGCGAAAAAGTACACACACGTTATCTCGCATCAAACACACACACACACACACGTACACACGCATACTTCACACAAAAGAATTTGGCGGCTGTCCTGAAAAGGAACAGAGCACACACCTTAAGGCCCTTTTGATAGTCTCCAGCGTTTGTGCTCCCACGGGACCTCAATCAAACGGGTGTCACCGCAGGAGAAAACTGACTCGGTGAATCCAAAGCAGGTATCATAGAGGTATATGCTTTATCAGATTCCACAGATTACTAAGGGCAAAAAGGCGCATATGAAATACTAGAAGCAAACACTCTATTTCCATCCCCTAAGTGTATTTATAAAAATACGTTGCCTTTTTTTTGCGCGCAAATCCCTGATTAGCACTTGTCCTCTTTCAGTGTCAGTTTGTAACACCAGAAACCGGACAGATTGCATCAGTGTGTGATATTCTATGATAATGACATGGATGAAATTTATTAAAGGAAATAAAGGGGTTCCCTTGCCTCGCAAAGATATCGATCTCGATCACAAAATTTACATAAAATATGTTCGCTTTGCTTCACCTTAATGTGCTCAGTCCAAATGTTTGTGGTCATCCCCCACCCCCAAACACTACCACGTACAAAACAAATTTGATTCAAGGAGATAATCACAACTATTGTTTGGACAAAAGTTTCTGTGACCAAGGGAATACAGTCAGAAATTTGAAAAGGAGTAATCCTTTTGTTGAGTCTCAATTAAAAAAAAATATTACCCAAAATAACCTGCATGTCAAGAGTTATGGGTTTTCAGTAACTGCTAGGTTTAAATACACTGAAATGGCTGTATAACGGATTTGTAACAAGAAATTTTAAGTTTTCAAATTATGTTTTCTCACAGCAGTAATTATATATCTGCCGAGAAAATTACTGCTGACTACGCTATCGGAGAAGACTGCTCAAAGCTGTGCGGCGACGAGATGTGTGGGCTACGGTTATTGTTTAAAAGGGGAAATCTCTCTCCCTTTACTGTGATGCTTACCAATGCCGACGGATATCATGGCGGACAATAAGGAATTTCGAAACAGCTAAATACACGCGAGGAAAGCCTCGTTTTTGGAAACCTTTTGGGCTGAAACAACGCAAGAGTGGCTCTGATAGAAAAAAATTGGGCTGTTTCTTGTATGTGCAGCACTGTCATCGAACTGGCAGGTGAAACAATCAGTATAGCCAAGCACATCTGACAACACCATCCGATGCTGTTTGGCTGTACTCGTAAAGACTTGTACAAAATATTCATTTGTTTATTTGGTGTCAACTTTGGTTTCCCATCTTTCCCTCTCATATGTAAGTACACGCGTACATGCGCTGGGCGTTAAATAAGAATAGTCGACAGTTTTTGCTTTCGAAGTACTTCTTGCCTATATATATGGCCGGTATAACGGAATTAATTACCGCTATGGCAGTGAAATACCAAATACACCTGTACGGTTACTAATAGCTGATTACTATCTACTGCTAATAGATGACACTTTTTTTCCTAGTGTGGGAAGGAATACCTGATTTCTTTCAGTTCCATGTAGGCTTGAAACAGTTCTGTAATTTTGCGCGACTAGCTAGCAGCTCAGCTGGAAGTGGTTGAGCCAAGTAACGTCCGTTTCCTTTGGGAAATTTTTAGCGGTTGACACGATGCAATGAGGAGGTCGAGCTGGTTTGGTCGAACTGACTGGTGAAATCGTACAGTTCTCGATTATGCTGAATATACCCAAGATTCCGCTTAATCTCTTTAAATAACAAGCACTTCTCCCTGCTGACAATGGTTTTCTGCATGCTGGTGTCTCCCCTGCCGACCCCCCCCCCAAAAGCCTTTTATACTTGTTGATGTTAGTAAGTGCATGAATGAAGTAATCAATCTGCCCAACAACGTCAAACCCACTTTAATAAAGATATGTGTGGTCTGATTGTGAATTTAAGCTATTGTCCTACGATCACAGGAAAAAATTAGCTTTTTTAAACTTAGTTAATCCTTTGCCTTTTTTCACGTTCGACTTTTTTTAACCTTAGCTTTTGTTCCCTCTTTTTAACCGTTCACGCCGTAAAATAAGCAGAATTATACATGTAATTTAATCGTTGTTACCTGACAGATATTGTATCACATACAAACAGCACGATTCTGTTTTGCTTTGCAAACAAACCTGTACAACTTTCAAATGCAGCATCTGCATATGTAAATACCTGCCCATTAGCGTCTCTGGAGAGGAAAATGAACAGGCTACCAAGGAGACGCTCAAGTTAATCTCAAAAATTCGTTTGACAAAATTTGTGTTTACCTAGCTAATAGAAGCCTATCTCTATAAGTTTTCACAGTTTAATTTCTGTGTAAAACTCTAGAGAATCAAAAGTGGCGAATAAAAGCTTGTAAACTCAGTCAAAATCAACGTCCGGCCGCCTTTCGGTCACTGCTCAACGATAATCATTCGTAATTTGTTTGCTAAGTATAAATTCAGCAAATCAGCTTATATTCTAAACTCGCCTGTTTCGTCTGCATTTCCCCTCGAAGATTCTTCCTCAGTGCGAAGATGGTTGGTAAGACTGCGCAAATTGTGGGCTTTTGTAATTGGCGCAAGGACATTTAGCAGACGGCAGTTTGGCGGAATCTGTCAATATGGTAGTCGGGTCAATTTCATGGTCTGAGCACAGTAAATACTTGTTGCAGACATCAATTTTTGTTGGTAACATGTAACTTTGTTTTAATCCGTCTAAACTGAAGGCTCAATTACCGGTAGCAGACTCAGATCACCCTCTTAAACAGAAAAAAAAAAATGCGTATGCTTTTGCCACAGGCACTTTTGAAGTTTTGAGGACCAAGGGGAATAACTATAATAAAACATCTTCCACTGTGAATGTTAAAAGCCATTATGGTGGCTCTGAAATCTATATTTCTCCCAAACTCCTGTTTTTAGAGCTGGAAATAGTTTGAAGCAGTGCGAGCTTGAATTTTCCTGCATACAAATCTATAAAAATGCAATTAAAAGTAACAGTTGGATATAGAGATGAACTAATGAATCTTGAGCAATAATCTTTCTCCCATGAGGCTGGAATATCAGCGAACATGCAACGAAAGAAAATCTATTTAGAAACTTGACTTCAACCACAAAAACTGATCAGTATGGTTCTTGAATTTTCAAGGATTTCTAGTCTCATACATTTACAGGTAATTCTGGTCTGAAACATCTCAAGGGCCTTTTATCTTCAAAGCATATTGCTGATTAGATGTCATGCTCTTACCTTTTCATATGCCTTACTTGTACTTTTGACATAATCACTCCATTTTCCTGACAAAGCACATGTTCTGCATGAGCATAATCATAAACCCAAGGTTTAAAACATTGAAACCAGGACTGAAAGAGGTATTTAAACTGAATTGTTCAAGTACTAATGTACCTCGCTGGTGCAACATTAGTCAGATTAATCGGGTAAGACAGAATTTTGAATCCCTTGTCCAAATAAAAAAAAAATATTATGACTGTCAACACACTTTGCTTACTACACAGCCACACTAAATATTCTTATGACTCTTGTACCTCCCTGTCCCCTCTTGAGCACTTGCACACATAAACACACAAGACAAATTATCAGAACTGAAATAATTTCTATTTATATGCATTTCTCATATATAAAAGCTGATCATTGGTGATAATGTCCCAGAGCAACAAGGATGAAGATGAAAATGAAAAACAGGGAGTCTGTTTAAATGGGCTTGATCTTGAAATGCAGCCCAATTAGGGAGAAAACCAGACACTTCAGGTCTTGAACCAGATAGTAGAAAGTTCGGAGCCCTTCTGGATCCCTGAAGTGAGAAAAATGTTTAAGTAAAGAAACTCACATTACATGGGTTTAGGTTATGATGCCTACAAAAAAAAGTCCATTAAAATATTTAGATGTCTGCTAATCTCAAAATATAACTATACGATAAATACTCACTTTCACTTTTTTTCAAAAAAAAAAAAACCTTATAAAAATTGGGTCTTTAAAAATTAAGCTGACAGAAGGGATTGTTATCATCAAAAACTGTTTGAAGTTAACATACCATGTGTGCACTGAGGCAACTCTAGAACAACCAGCTTAAGACATGGCTTATTATGAGAAAATAGTGGTTTGAAACACAAATGACTCCATGTCGCATCTTCAGTCTGCTTAGACACTGCATTTCATATGTACTGACTCCTGTCAATCCATACATCACACATTCAATGCACATAATCCGAAGATATGTGTTGAGACTCTATGGTTCATTGCTTACTTGCTTTGATTCACATCCACTAGAGAGCCAATCTTGGATGTTGTGAAGGAAATGTGCTCATCCCCAATTACAATTTCAAGTTCCTGGAATCAAAGTTACATACGTAAGACATTGTGATTATGCATGCACAAAGGCACAGACACACTTTGACAAAAGGCAAAGAAGAGGAAAAAGACTGCTTAATAAATCCACAAAAATATTTTAACAGATTTCTGGAACATGCCACCAAAGAGACGCCTTTCAGTTTTCCTATTAATTTTAGGCAACCAGATGACATACTTGGATTAATAAATACATTAAACCATAATACAACCCTTATTTTTATTTGGGCTTTGCAGCCATAATCTCTCAACACTCTAGATTGTAGTGAAAAAGAATGGCATGATTCAGAAATGAAATTTCCAGTTGGTTTCTTTTTAAACTTTGCAAACAGTTATAGTTAAGATTCAACATATGAAAGCTTAATGCATGCCTTAATCAGTTAATGGTCAGGTTGAATGGAAGAGACAACTGGAGATTTGAAAAGACATAAAAGAAACACAGACACATACATATCAGATTAATTAACGGTTTTAATAGTTATAGCCATTCACAACTTTCTTAAATCTCCAACCTGTCTGCCAACTCTGTCTGGTGATGGCCACAAAGCATCATCTTCTTGCATTATCTCAGAATCTTCAATCAGTCGTTTTAATTCTTCCATAACCGATTTGTGAACATAGGCCTGCAACAGAACAATAATTGGGCTGGAATCTATTGCACAAAACAGGGAGTGGGAGAGAAAAATGAAAATGGAGAACTCTTCACGGACTTCTGTGCTTTCAACAAGCTTGTCATTGGAGGCACCGTCTACCCGCACAAGAGCATCCACAAGAAGACCTGGACCTCCCCTGATGGAAAGATGGAGAACCAGATCGACCACATCACCATTGGTCGAAAGTGGAGGAGGAGCCTACTAGACATCAGGGTGAAGCGAGGGGCGGATGCTGCGTCAGACCACCACCTAGTGCAGGCGACACTGAGGCTGAAGCTGAGGGCACACAGGGACCAGGCACAGTGGCCAGCATTCAAATACCATGTGCAGACCCTGAAAGATCCCAAGAAAGCTACAGAATACCAGTGCAGCTTAAAGAACCGCTCTGAGGCACTATCGGAGCTGGAGAAAGAGATGGTGGAAGACCACCGGCTGGAGCTGAAGAAAGTCTGGAGGGACACCCGCCAAGAAGTCCTGGGGAAAAAGAACAGAAAGCACAAGGAGTGGTTGACACCGGGCACATGGGATCTTGTGACTGAAAGAAAAGAACTCAAACAGAAGATTAATAATTGTCAAAATCATCAGAAGATGGAACTCCAAGCACAGTACTGGGAGACAAATCGGATGGTGAAAAAGAACTGTAGAGCGTACAAGAGGAAATTCATCCATGACCTTACAGAGGAGGCAGAAACAGCAGTTAGGAAACGGGACATGAAGTGATTGTATGAGATCACCAGAACTCTCGCTGGCAAGAACACACAGCCAACCTGTGCAACAAAGGAAAAGGAAGGCCGCACCATCAACAACGAAGGCCAAGAACGAACGAGATGCGTCAAGCACTTTGCAGAAGTCCTCAACAGGCCATCCCCAGAGCAGCCTCCACTCATCCCACCAGCAGAAGGCCTTTTGGACATCAACACCAACCCACCCAGCAGAGCCAAGATCATCACAGCAGTAAAAGAAATCCAGATGGTATCCCACCTGAAGCCCTAAATGTGGACGTCATAGCAACCACGAACATGCTATACCCTCTGCTTCAGAAAGTCTGGGAGCAAGAAAGCATGCCAAAAGAGTGGAGGAAAGGGAATCTGGTGAAACTTCCCAAGAAAGGCGACCTCTCCAACTGCAACAACTGGCGAGGCATCATGCTCCTACCTGTACCTAGCAAGGTACTCAAACGAATCATGCTGCTTCGCCTTGTCCTGAAAGCGCGCAAAACAGACCATGCCACACCTCTCCTCCACACTCTGCACTGGCTCCCCATTCAGACTCACATCGAGTACAAGTTGTCTATTCTCTGTTTTAATTTCTTCACTAGTGCATGCCCCATCTACTTTTCAAAACTTCTTACAATCTACACTCCAGCGAGACAGCTCCGCTCCTCTTCAGACGATCGCATTCTCAGTACCCCACATCAGGATAAAAACATACGGATAGCGCATGTTCACCTTCTCGGTATCCACCCAATGGAACTCACTTCCCCACAACATTCGCCACTCCCCATCACTACAGACTTTCAAACAAAACTTAAAAACTTATCTTTTCCGCAAGTACCTTGACTGACGTCGCGACTGCCTGTCTGCATTAACTTACAACTTTCTCCGTTCATCCTCTCTTATGATATTTTTCTACACACTTGTGAATGACGGATGACCTGTATCCTAACCTGTTGGTCAGTGTTGAGTTCATCTCTCCCTCTGTGTGGGTGTATGTGTGTGTGCTCGTTTTCACTAGAGTGTGTGCCTCGTCCACGTGAAGTGTGCATGAAATGTGTTCTCGCGCGTTAAAAATCTACATTTATTATTATTATTGGCTGGATACCTCATAGTCAAAGTAGATTGTATGAAGACTGAACTGCAATGTCTTGTGTCAGATTATTTGTCTCGCCTACTTACTGCAGGGGCTGCATGCTTTACAGCATATTTTTTTGTCAAAACTGCATCATACTTGTCTACGCCAATGGTTTACTATTTCAAACAGAACAAAAATCAATAACCACAGTCAAAAAGAAACAAAAGTAAAGCGGAGTGAATCATGGAATGTCCACAAATTCTTCTCGCTGCTTGGAAGCGTTGATCTCACTGCCGTGAAACAACAGTAGCTGTAAATTGTGTAATTCTATCTTATGGGCAGTGTTTGCATACAGCAGTCAAGCAACCTTTTCAAGACCTACATTTCTCATTTCCAACTCCTGACATTGCCCTTACAGCCACTTGGCAAGTTGGAAAAGTGGTGTGTTGACCCATAAGCATCCTTGCCTTTATCAGTTAATCACTTGTGAAATATAACCTGAATACAAGCTGCATAAATGTGGATAAAACATACCTCCTTCCTAATCATTGTGTCATTTTTGTAGTTGGAGTTGTTTGCATACCGTAGCTTGCCTGGTCAAAAATTTCAAATAAAATTCTGTTAGGATGCAGTAAACAGAACATCAGGATTAGCATCTTAAATAGAACCTTTTTTTCCACAAAATCTTGGTAAATATTTTGTATAGGTCACAGATGTTTCACTCCAGCTCCTAATTGCCCCATGCCTTAACACACCGAAAAGCTGTCCCATCGCCCCAAGAATGCATCACAACTGCCCCAAGCATAAGTGCTCAAATAAGGCTGTGTATTTATTGCTAAAAAATATCACTTCATTCTACTTCTAATTATAATTCTTGCATTTTTAAAAAGTTTTACTTTTACATTTGCATCCCAAAAAAATGTGTAGAGATGTGGTCCTAAAAAAGTCCACACAGATATGAGCAGATGCGGTCAGACACAATTCGAGGTCTGTATAACAATTTTTAAACATAATGCTTAATTGAACTTTTATAAGGATTTGATACTAATACTATATCCGAAATTTACACTTAGGGAAAATTGTAGATGTGTCTGAAGTGTTGTATCTGCTGTTCGTATCTACGTGGACTTTCGTAGGACATTCTACACATTTTTGCGATGCGAATGAAAAACGCATAACTCCAACACATGGCTATGTTTGAGCACTGCCAGTATCTTTGTTATCTTTCGATAATTTAAGCGCTCTGTCCTCATTTGTTCTTTATGAAAAACGCATACAAAATCGTGTTTTCAGAATGTCGCCAGAATAATAATTAGCTAGAACTAAGTGGTACTTTTTAGCAGTAAATACAGGACTTTATAGGGCTTCTTAGACATGGGGCTATCGTGACATGCTGCCACTGAACAGCTTTTGGGGCGGTTAGGCACGGGGCGATCAGTAATTGCCTGGAAACGTCCAGCACCCTTCTGTATTGGGCACAATAGTTGTGCTTTACACCCTGGCCGATAATGGCTACAAAAACAGATAACAAAAATATACATATTTGATCAAAATCTGTTTTGAATTTACACGTTTAAACCTTAAATTCCTGTTTCAGTAATCAACGGTAAATTAACTTTAGCTTGAAAACTACGAAGTATGATGAAGTCCAGTCATTAACACTTTTTTGACCGGAGTCAAAAAGTAGTCTAAATTCTACAATAACTGTGGAGCTAGCAGAAAATAAAATAACAGCCAAGTAATCTAAATTATCAAAATTAGTTCTTTTTTGTTTACGATGCCTGTCATTTATTTGAACTCGGTGATCCACTTCGTTCAACCTGCAACTCGTGTGAACCTACTTCGAAATTCAAATTGGCTGTGAAGCGTGGTTTGGTTATTTAGTTTTTTTCAATAAAAAGCTTACCATCAGGTCTAAACTCAAACTCCAAAAATTCGTGGCCGAATTTTCCTTTGTGTCCAACATAATAACGAAGGTAAAAATCTGACGAAGACATGCTTGAGAACTGTGTTACTTCTCTACAATAGGGTTTTGTCAGTATTATAAACGTCGGAAGTACGTCTTCAGCAGAGCTACCAAAAGGTAACGCAGTCGTGTTATAGATGAGGTTTTCTAACTATATTATAGTATTAAGTCAGACTATATAATATTTTAACTTAAATTTGTTTGTTATTAACAGTTTCAGCAAAAATAACATACGAAGCTAACAACACAAATAAGACTTGAACTTAAGGGAGGTAACACTCGTCTAACGGGACCGAAGAAGAAACAAGTTTTGAAAATGGTTTATGTCTATGATAACATTTATCTCAAAGTCCTGAAATGAAACACAAAATTCCAGACCATAAGGAGCACGTTCTTGAGTGCAAACAAGGAGCCATCAGAGCTGTTCGTTTCAGCGGTAGTTATATCATTTTAAATATTTGTTACAACAATTCAAATATAGTGATACTCGTGTCTGCTGACTTAGTGACTAGCAGACTATGCACTCGCACTGTCTGACGGTGTCAGTGAGTTTGTGTGTGTGGCACTTAGTGTGGATGTGTGTGTGTGAGAGAGAGAAATAGAGAAAAAAACTAAATCTTTAATTTTGTAATGGAATAGGACCATGCTTATGTGAGAGAGACCGAGAGGGAAGCTAAAAATGAGAGAGCTTCCACATAACTCATAATTATAATATACCAATCACAATCACAATAAAAATGTAAGAATGTTGAATGTAATGTCACTGATCAATCTGCGATTGGGTAACTTGCACGTCATCTCAAAATTAACCATTGGATATTACAGCGGACAGTAACTACTGCCTCACATGCGGCAGCGATAAGTCGGTGAAACTCTGGAACCCCCACCGTGCTTTGTTCCTCAAGACCTATGCAGGCCATGGCCATGAGGTACTGGATGCTCATGGGTCTGGAGATAACAGTCAGATCTGTTCTGGTGGAATGGACAAAACTGTTGTCCTGTTTGATGTTGCAACAGGCCTGGCAATACGCAAATATAGAGACCACGCAGGTGAGTAGAGTAAGCTTCTTTTTCTGGTGGGGTGTGGGAGGTCCCCAACTTTTTTGCTTTTAGCCATTGTTTTGATAGGCAATCAATGTGTTGGTCAACCCATTAGTGACCAGTAACTGTGACTCTGTATTTGGCCATGCAGCCCCCAAAGCTGAGTACTGCATTTTATTGACATAATGGTTTAAAGAAGAAAATTAGGCTTTCTTTCTGGTTATATTGAAATTTAATGACAGTCTATTTACTTTTCTTATGAATTAATGTCACTTGAAATGTTTCCTTCCAAAATGACAATAATGTGTAACCCTGCACACAGGTAACAGCTGTGGTTTACTTACATATACATTTTGTTATAGCAAATTTTGAGTACGATGAAATATGACACAGATTCAAAGTGGATTACCCAAATTTTAATGAGTCTTATTTATACTTATATCTTTCTGCACTGCATATCTACTTTGAATGAGTTCTGTCCCAGTCTTCGTTAAGTATGCTGAACTAGTACATTTTGAAGTGGCTTATGGTTTTGAGGACTAATTTTTATTTAAAAATCCTTAATTTTTCTAATTATCAAATGTGAACTAAAGTTTCAGATAAACACAGTCACAATTAGCTTTTCTGTTACTTTAGTACAAGACAAAACATAATCTTTTTGAGTTTGACAGAGGTTTCTTTTTGCATCCTAATATTTTTCTATATCTTAGGAACTGTCAACTGTGTGAGGTTTAATGAAGAGTCCAGTGTCATTTTGTCTGGATCGATAGACAGTACTGTCAGGGCTTGGGACACCCGAAGCCGTGGATATTCACCTTTTCAGGTCAGATCTGCATGTCAGTTTGTTGATTTTTAATTCAAACTAGGATTCCCTGGTAATTTGTTAATGTTACTTCTGCTCTTGTGGCTAAAATAATTTACACCACAAAGTATTTGACCCAAGAAATTATAAGTATGTAGGATCCGTTGATCTATGTCATAAAACGATGTTTCAGATAATGGACGAAGCTAAAGACAGCATCATGAGCATCCAGGTTTCTGACCATGAAATACTGACGGGATCAGCAGATGGATATCTGAGGCGCTATGACTTGAGGATGGGCAGATTATTTGTTGACTTCATTGGCAGTAAGGACTTTTTAGTATTTTTTTTGACTTTTTTGTGAGGGAAGATGGGGGGCGGGGCTATCTATAACTGGTAACATAGTATTGAGGATCAGTTTTTGTGTTATAAAATATTTCCTTTATTTTCTTCAGATTGTTCACTGTATTAGCTTTGTAGGCAGATATAATTAATTAGAGTTACTTATAAACATGGTTGCATATCCTCAAAGACATCCTCCCAAATGAAAATGTGATTTGATACATAGACTTTTATACATATATCTGTGTGTATTTAATAAAAACATGCTTTTATCCTATATTTTCAAATGAAAATTGAGTGCAGACAAACGTGCTGAATTGACACAAAACGTGCATATTTCGATAACTTTCTTTAGACCACATATGAGAGCTGTGAAGGTTTTGTTTGTTCAGAGCATTTCCTTTGTGCCTGTCTGCTGTGTGCCTTATCATCAGTGGTCTTTTCTTTTTTTGCAATAGAGGCTGTAACTAGTGTCACATTCACCCGCGATGGGCAGTGTTGTTTGGTCAGCAGCCAAGACAGCACCATCAAACTGATGGACAAGGACACTGGGGAAATGCTAAATGAGTAATAAGCTGTCATTTTTTCTAAACATTTTCTAAATTGTTATCGAAACCATTTTCTAAGTGAGTTTCTAAATCATTTTCTAAACTGTTTTTAAAACCATTTTAGATCCTGGTATGGCTGCCTAGTCACATTTTTGTTAAAAGCTGCTGTTTGTTTTAACTTAATATTTTCGTGCATGGTTAGGCTCTCCAGCCACAAATCTTGTATTACCCTAATGTACATGCTAGCTAAACATTTTCTTACACAAATACAGTCTTCAAATACATTTGTCATAACAGTTGTTAAACCTAAAAGAAATTTCAGTACATTATTGATGATGGCACAGAGATGAAGGAATTTTATCTCTTTTTTTTTTTTTGCACTCTTCTTTGATGAACAGATATCCTGTTAGAATTTGTAATGCAAAAGATCCCTTAGAAATGTACTTCATTCTGTAATTTTGACTGTAATTTTATTCTCAGATTTACAGGACATAAGAATGAACAATATAAAATAGACAGTTGTCTCAATCATGAGGACACACTGATTCTTAGCGGCTCCGAAGATGGGAGTGTTTACATCTGGGATCTGATTGAGGTAATGATGTTTAATGATTTTTTTCTTTTCTTTTCAGTCATTAAATTGTGAGAATTTCTGCATGGTGCATATTTAAAAACTACAATCTGTAGGCGTTAAGGATTTGTACAATCTATATGCTACTTGTTGCAAAATGGTTAATCTCCAAAATGACTTTCTGTAAGGTGAGAAAAGAGGACTATGTTCTAGCTGCAATATCTTACATATTGGGATGTAAGAAGTAGAAGTCCTGTTTGGAAATGCAAAATAAATATTGACTTTTTTAAGGTGTTGTTTGAATTTTAAACATCATTATTGAGTTGGTGTCTTGGAATTTTGTGAGAGTTTCATCCTGATGTTCATTCTTCAGTCACAGAGTTTTTTTTAAATATTATTCTGTATTTCCATTGTTTTGCTTCTCAGGCAAAGGTTGTACACAAGCTGGACCATGGCACAACACGAACTGTACACTCCCTGGCAGCCCACCACTCAGAACCATGCATTCTCACTGCATGTGCTGACAAGGTCTTTGTTTGGAGATCTTCCCAGCTGGACGATTCCTGACCAATTAAAATTTACACTTGATGGCTTTCTCGTTCATGCTGCTCAGAACTAGCTGTCAAAGCAGGCTGAGCAGGCATATTTACCCTATGCACCTACACAGTGGTTCTTCTGAATGAGATCCCTGGAATGCATTTGTAAAACTTTTTCCATTTTGTTGCTCTGAATGTTTCTGTTGTGTGTGAAAGAAAGTATGAAGTGAAAAACACATCTTTCGATGGTGTTCAGATTTTTATGTCCTTTATGCTGTGTGAGATGCTTGTGTCTGACTGGATTGCTGCCAGTCACATGACTTCACTTCGAACAGCAAGAAAATGTTTAGAATAAACCTGAATGAGAATTTTATTTCATGATATGTGACTTTTCGTTAGTTTAAAACTAAGGAGGCGTTAATGGCTGGCCTTCTTGTGTGTGCAAAAGGTTCTGCCCTCAGTAAGTACCAGAGATGTTTTTCTGTGGCTTCTGTCTGTTGCTTACAGCAGCATCTCCAGTCGGAAATAAAAATACAATAAATGCTGGTCTTTTTGTTTTCTCTGATTGTAGTTTGAATGGGACTCGGGCAGAGGCATTTTTATATTAGGGAGTTTCTGCAGAGAGGACATTCAGAAACTTTCGTCAGGGATTCACATTTATTTTTAGCCTGGGTCAATTGCTCTTGAGTTTTAGCTCGGTTATGCAGCGATGAAACTGGAAATCCTCTTCATTGAAATTGGCATCTTGATGAAGTCTGCTTTGCACAGCTATAACAAGGAGCATTAAATCTGAAATCCTTCAGAATTTGATAGGCCTGTTCTTTTAGCAATGGTGATTTAAAACTTGTTTTACCTATGTTCTGTGCCACTTCTAAACTAAAACGAAAGACGGTGGACTACATTCATAGTTGACTTGAAACATAGATCCATTATTCTGATTTGTTTCAAAGTGTATGTGTATTCAAGTATCTGTGTGTGCATGCACATGTTTGTGTATGTCCAGCTGTGTAGATAACCAGTTATTTAAGTACTAGGAAAACATGCTATGAATGGGACCAGTAAATGGCGTTAAAACTTGTGAGTCTGCAAACTCCTTTGTTCCATGATGTTGGCTGTTTTTGATGTCATCTGGCGTACTTTGTGGCAGTGTTATGATTTTTGTGGCTAGTTGCTCCAGCCAATCGGGAGAAAGCGCAACTTTGCTGCCTTCGTCACGAGTCGCACTCAGAGGAGCGGGGGAGTGGCGAAGGTAACCTGCCCTCCCCCCTTTCCCGGTTGACCCCGTCACCCTGAACAGGTGGCCAGCACCCCGAATGGGTGGACAGCCCATTTGCGACCTCCTGGCAAGTCTTCGCCCGGAAGTATAAAGGCAGCCAATTGCTAGCTGTGAATCGCCGGGGGCCTGGTTAGCTCAGTTGGTAGAGCTGAGGACTAGCAGATGGTAGGTTGCTGGTTCGAATCCTGGTGTGGCCAAGGATTATTTCCTGGAGTTAAACATTGTGCAAACTCCGTTCGGCCATCTCCCCGCACATTAAAACTGCCTGTCCCCACTGGCCATTTTACTGCAGCCATCAGTCTGGTGGTTCTTTCAGTGCAAAGTTTAGTAATAGGACCCCATCCCCAATAGTACGAAATCACCGCGTGGAAGCACTGTCCCTCTAAATAACCACCACACCACTGTGAATCGTCGAGTACATCCAACCTCCTGGGGTAGTTACTGTAGCCGAATACGACAGTTATCCGACATGGACACAGAGGGCCAACTGCTGCCGCTCACTCAGACTAGACTTGGTGGAGCGATTCGTGTCAGAGAGGAAATAGGGAAGTCATCGGACCGTTGCTGGGACGTGGAGCTTAGAGATGTGGCATCTGCGGTACTCCTGTCCAGCATCGTGAATAAGTGAGTGTAGGTACCGCGTAGATGAGCCTAATGGAGAATTAGCTGACACGATCGTAACTCGAATATAGTCGTGAGGAAATAGATGTGAACGCTCAAAATGTAAACACGTTCAGTAACTTTCAAAAAGTATACATCATAACTGGGTAGTCGGTTCGTCCAGTCGGGACTAGTTAGGTGTAGTGAGAATACATTTTAGCAAAATGTGACCATCAGTAGGTCAAACTGGAAGTAAAGAGGTCTATGTGACGTCAATTTAGAGATACTCGCATTTACTACCCTTGTATGGAGGACAGACAAATATTATTCTCTCGGTAAAGAGTATGGTTTTCTTGTTTCACTATCGGGAATGTAGTTAATTAACAAATCACCCTGTAAATAGTGTGTGCGTGTAGATGCGTGCATGAGAGTGAGAGTGGTTCTTCTATAATCTGTATGTGCTGGTAGTTCTGCAGTGGAGCATAATTCGTTGTAACTATATAATAGTGTAGTATTTTATCGCTGCCCTCTTTTCATTGAGTTGTGCATGTGGCAAGTAAGGGGGTGGGGGTTTGAGCCGGATGTTTTGAAGATTTACACAAAACTTATTTATGTTGTCGTAGTTCTGGTTAACGAGCAGACTATTCTAAGCAAATCAAAAGCAATTCCCCTAGACATACGACAGCAATGCCACAAATTAAGAGGCAGTCAAACTTTGACAGAAGTCTTGTTTGGAAAACTTCGCTGTTGTGCCCCTCTGTCATCTCTGACCTTGGGTTGGGAGGGGGTGGCTGGAACAGTGGGAAGATACCTTCAGAACCAGTTATTGAGTCGTCCTCGTGTTCAAAACATGGCGAGGGGGTCTTTGTCATGAGGCAGCCCGTACTAAGGTTACCTCCCTCTTCCTCTTTCCCTCATTACTGTTCATCCCCCTGCTTGCTCACTTAAATAAAGTGGTCTAAGGGAAGGAACCAGCAATTGCACAATAGATGAGTCTCTGCAGTTATTTCCCTTGAACTAGATCTAACGGCTCCAAATGGCCGACGACTGTGACCACTGATTCAAAAGAGATTTCTGCTGAAAATGTGTGTGCACTGTCCTAAAAGGCAATCTTTTGCCATTTGTAACAACAACAACAAAAATTAAAATGTTTATACTGATTTGAAAACACAGAAGGATAGAACTATAGTGGGTGCAGAGGACAAGTATTGCATGAGAGCATGTTTCAGCTGGTGTTCAATTTACAGCAAACCTAATAATAATAATAATAATAATAATAATAATAATAATAAATGTGGATTTGTAACGCGCGAGAACATATTTCATGCACACTTCGCGCGGACGAGGCACACAAACACTCTAGTGAAAACAACGACACACACACACACATAGGGAGAGATGAACGCAACACTGACGAACAGATTGGGATACAGATCGTCCTTCAGTCACAGATGGGTGGAAAAGTATCATAAGAGAGGTTGCCAACGGTGGATTCGGCTGGACTTCTTGCTGTTGACACCAGTTATATTTTTAAGCATCAACAAACTCACAAACTAAATTTTACTGTTTAGAAATCATACAGCTGTGAGTAAAGAACTGCGGCCATTTCGTGAAACTCGACTGTGTTTATTATTCGCATTTCCGCGAGACCTGCCTCGCCATTATGTGTTAACAACGCAGGAAATGTGAGCGGAAAAGAGCACCCAGGTGTGAAGAATTTTCTCTCCTAGGATTTGAATCGTGTGCTTCAGAATATCACATCCAAGGGGTTCGCTTTACCGATTTACGTATGTGATGGTGGTTTGGTTCTCAGTCTTGAACGACAGTGCAGTTCCTCAAGCTTTTTCTGGTCTTCGTGTTCATGCGCGCGCGTTCGTGTGCAATAGGGTGTGGATGGGGGAATGCAGGGAAAGAGAGTGAAGAGAAACCATTCCCGCTCGTTATTTCTACTTGAGGCTGGAAGGAGGGCGCAAAATTGTCGCTGGCTTGGAAGGAAACAGGATGTGAGCGCGCAAGCAGGCTGGTGTCTCCTGGAGCCCTTCTTTGGACAGACACCCTGCAGCTAGCAGCCCCGTTATTGCTGGTGTCTAAATCATCATCCCTCGCGGGCACACCCCGTGGCTGGCGTCCGTTTTTTTTTTTAAAGTTCAGCTTGTTTGAATTGTCTGCGAGCGTGTAAAACGAATGGGTTCCTAAATTCTCACGGTGTCGGTTAAGCGGCACCAGCCGGAGATGGAGTTACGTACCCTGCCTCGCCAGCATCTCTGTTCTGTGCGAAGCTCCCCACCCCACCCCACCCCACCCCATCCCGGTATTATGGTTTAGTAAGTGGGGGAGATTCAATCCTCCCTCGCTTCCTTCCCCTCCCACTTGCAGGAGGGATCCCCATGGCTGGTTGCACTTTTTTGATCAGTCGTTGCCTTGCGTGTATCACACAGCCTCGCCAGTTCCTAACGTTTATAACCTTTTCTGCAGTTGAGAATGGAGTAGGGGTGGAGATGAGGGAGTGAAACATGCTAGCCTTTTCCTCAGGTCTAGGGAGCAAAGCCATAGACAAAGCTTTCGCTTGATAGCTGTGACCAAGGGCAAGAAGCCCCCCCCCGCTCTTTGGTCCTCTTTCCACCTCCCCCCACCCCACCTATACCTACGTACCGAGTCTCTGCGCCTGTGTGTGGTGCGCGCGCGTGCATGACCTCGCTCTCGCGCGCGCTTTTCAGCATAAAGGGCAGAACAAGCTCTTTCCATTTTAAATTTCTCTCTTTCAAGACAACCTTAAATTGGTACTTATGAGTACCAGGTCATATTCTCTTCACTGATGCATAATATTCCGATCTCACTTTAGTTAAAAGGTACTCAGCCAAGCTACACTGAACGACACAATCACACAATCAATAAGCATTTTCGGGGCATTAGCCCTTCAGCAGGACAAGACTTTGTAGTTTGTATAAAAAGAAGACCTCTACTAAAATCGCGTTTTATGTTCTTATTCTGCTCTTACAGACAGAATTCATATTCATTTTAATTGGCGACAGGAAACAAAAAAATCCTATTCAAAAACTACTTGTGGAGGATAGAAAAAAGTAATTATGTATCTCATTACAGCTGCATGTTATTCAGCTACTGTTATTAAAGTTTCGTTAGTGCCAGTATAACCCTGCTGTTGAATCACAGTTATACATTTTTGGTCCTAAAGAAGAATATTATTTCAGATAATATTCAGAGTTAACTACTGAAGCTGTCTGTAGTCACACCTGCTTTCTTATGTCTTAGGATGCAACGCACACAGGACGGATGTGTACGAACAGAAAGGAGCTGAGCATTAACAAACAAATTAAAAGTGTTGGCAGTTGGTGGTGGAGGGACGGGGGATCACAGGAAGCAACACGGACGGCACCATCTCTTAAATGTGCCGCGGTGTCTGAGAAGCAGATGTAAAGCGATGAAACAGCGCCGACTTATATTACTTCAGAAATTTAACACCCGCGTGCGTACCAGCCTCACTTCCGCAGCGAAAGTAATTAAGCACAGCGCCACCTGCTAGTGAGTGTCGGCGACTGAAGTCAGAAATTTGCAGAGTCACAGTGCAGTCTGGAACTTTTTCCCGTTTCTGCTGATGTCATCGAAGGACGGAGCTTCCTTTAAAAGAGTAACGCTTTTCCTAACCGGACAAAAGTAGTCCTAGAGTGTTGCACGTGCACAGGTACACATGACCACATTCGTCAGCGAACTAGGACCCACATTCAGCTGGTGAAGAAAGACTTTTAGCTTCGGCACATGCAACAGTTTTTTTTAATGAGACAATTCAAAGAAACATTCTGCATCAGAAAGTTTGCTATGGTAATGCCGTTTATTACAGAAATTATGTTTTCGTTTAGGTATGTATAACGTCTTCAGTAGAAAGATGTATATATGTTTATGTTAAGCTGTTTAGACAGAGTTTAATAATGATCGAGCATAGCATCAGTTTTAATTCAGTGCTTGTGCATTTTTAACCAGCATAAAAGATTTCTTTAACCTCAATAAAAGTAAAAATCGTTGTCGTCATGTTATCACAATCGTCGTCGTCTTCTTCGTCTTTGACTTTCGTCATTTAGATTGTTTTCGTCTGCGTCATCAACAAGTAACACCAGAAGTGAGAACACAATCTGTATAGTCACTCCAAGAAACTGAGTCACTCCATAGTCGAGGCCATCAGTGAAGACCGATATGTCGGCGATATCGCATAGGCCGAGAAACCTTAGCCTGATTAATCGCTGATCATGACCGTCATGTGGCACGATATTGTACTGTGCTCCCTTTCTGTACCAGACCGGTGACTGCTGTGTAAAGCCCGCGTCGCACGGAACTCTTGTGTCGGAAATGCGCTGTCGAAACCAGACCGTCTGGAAAACGGTTTGATGTATAGGAAACAATTAAAGTTTTTAATCTGTCATCCCGACGAACACGGCATCACTGGAACACAGTCGGACCAACCAGGCCTCGGTTTCACGAGGGCAACGGACTGTTCGGTCGACTGCGTTTTTTTTTTTTTTGAGGGGAGGACCGGG
>SMGT01011392.1:460940-502501 GCA_004794575.1 Lanistes nyassanus
GGGGGGGGGGGGGAGCTGCAAGGGATGTACGAAAGGTTTTGCTTTGTTCCTGACCGCTATCTAACATTTTTAAGGGCTTCCCTATCGAGTTGAGCGACTGCCCGTAGCTCTGATGAAATCGCATCTTGGGCAGTGGCACGATTCTGGTCCGGTGACTCCATGTTCCTGGGGAGGACAAATTGCTTGCTTCAAAACCTGTCGTAGAACCTCGCCTGAACGAATACACTGGTCTGTCTGTCTTTGTGTTGCTTCTGGCTGCGCCCGGATCCCTTGCGTGCCTTTCTTTGCGACCGCCTCGGTGGTCTAGTGGTTAAGGCGTCCGCTTCCGAGGCGGGAGGTCGGTGGTTCGTATCCCGGCCGAGTCATACCTAAGACTTAAAAATTGGCAATCTAGTAGCTGCCCTGCCAGACGCCTGGCACTACAGGGAACAGTACTAGGACTGGTTGGCCCGTTGTCAGTATAATGTGACTGGGTGGGACTGAGGCCCGTGTTGCACCATTAGTCCCACGTGTGGCACCACGTAAACTTTGTCTAAGCAACACCGTCCTGATATGCACATAGCTTGCGGCTTGACGTTAAGCAACAAATCCCCCCCCCCCCCGCCTTTCTTTGCAGTAACATTAAAGTCTAATATACTGGGTTCTTTGGTATCACCGTGCTGTGTGTGTGTGCGCGCGCGTTCGTGCACGGGAAAGCAGGCAATGCTCTAAAACATGAGAAGCGAGACAAACAGCACCTGAAGCTAGTTTTCAAAAATTCAGTTGCGGGATCCGCCAAATAACAAAAAGGACTCCCCAGATAACAGAAAGGAAACTCAGAGCTGTTTCGGAAACATTTCCTTGGGAAAAGTGTTTCAGAGATCGCGTGTGACATGGCCTTTAGTGTCGCATGTACTCTTACTCGTCTTATGGCCCACCTCGCTGCAGAGCGTCTGTGGAGTCAGCCGTAAGTCAAGGACGTCTCTAGCTCTGCTTGCCACCATCTTCCCTAGCCACCACCTTCTTATCAAATGAAACGCTAGAACCTGTTTGTTAGTTGTCTGCACGTCTCTAAGATGGCCTTGGTTCTCTCGTACTTAAACTCTCATTTGCCATTTCCGTCTAATTACGTGTATCTTTTATTACCTTACAAATTAATTTTTTGCGGTCATGAATGCGATAGGTGGAGCTGTCTTAATAACCATTAACTTTTAGTATTACTCGAGTTACTCCTCTTTAAATTTTAATTTCTGTTGTTTTTTTGTGGGGAAAAATAAATTTTACAGTCAAAATATGTTTGAACAATCTATTTCCAAAAATTGCTTTGTTTGTCGGCAGAAAACAACCTTGTCTGTCGACTGTCACCAACGATACACGTCAGAACCCACGGGGGTTATGGTTGGGATTCCGCGGTGACATCATTATACATTAGAACAACCACCTGACAGCTATATGCACACGTACTGTGTTTTCTATACTGACACCACCTGGCTTCCTCTTCGATTAATGAAACGGAAATACACACACTGACTAAATATCATGTCGACCCTGTTACGTGTGTATTGAGAGAGGGATGTACAAGAAAACGGGAGATGGGAGGAAAGTCAAAGAAAAAGAGGACGGATATGCATGTTATTCATCTAAAGAATGATATATTACAGAAGGCACAAGCATATTTTAGAGAGAATAGATATACACGAGCGCGAGAACTCAGGTACATGCAGCCCGAGGGAATGGAACTGTTCACGCACACGGCTGCACGCAATAGATGCAGTTAACGAACTCTCCTGCCGTAACCTCATCAAGCTGCTGAGGGGCTATTTTATCGATTAACCCAGAAAAGTTTCCTCTTAATTTCCGAGGGTTTCCTCGGAAATTATAAAACACGTGCTAGGATTTGTTTGAATCCTATAGAAAAATTATTCTGTAAAATATATATGTATATAAAGCAGCCTGTAAAATCATCTTCGGGCGCCTTAGTGATGCCGACACATAACTTTTCCATCGAGTGCAATTCCCCACATCGAAATACTTATCCTCTAAATTGTTCTAAAGTTCTCTATAAAACAGAACTCTATAGAAAGGAAAATTAAATGCGATTATGTTTCCCTCCTTCCCCTTCATAAGGATGAAGACGAAATTTCAAGACGTGTAAGGAAGACACGTACTCTATCTGGTGTCTTTAGAGACCGCGCTGTCCTAATTGGGTCAAGGCAGTCGCGTGCGCAATATAATCGACCCACATGTTCGACGGCATATTGCCCTAAGCCCCTCCAATACATACCAGCCGGTGCCATGCTGATACAGCAGAACAGTTGATGAACAGGACAGAAAAACAAGGGCTGCGAGTATCCAGTATCGAAACATGATCTTCATTGCATGTGCGCACAACACGCGTGCACGCAACCCCTATCCTATCCCCCTCCCCATGTGCTCACACACACAAGAACATGAACGCACGCATACACCCGCATGCATGCGCACTCACGCACGGACACCACCACCACCACCACCACCAGCAACAACAACAACAATACATCCAGTATGCATTGCAGTGACGGCCGATAGTCTGGTGGGTTCGCTCTCTATCTCACGCATCTAGGGCATTAGGTTTGTCCAAAAATCTGCAGTTCTCAAGGTGGCATTTTCTCATGGTTTAAGTAAATAAGAAAATAATTTGTTAAATAATGGCGTCGTAACACGATTTTTTTTACTAAACTATCCAATTATTTAACTATACCCTGCATGGTTTGGCTAATAATCTATGGTTTGTAAATAATACAATTATTAACTAAACCATTTTAACTAAACCATGCATGGTTTGCGTAAATAATCCATGGTTTCTAATACAATTATTTAGATTTACCATGGATTATTTAGCCAAACCATGCAGGGTATGCGTAAATAATCCATGTTTTATAAATATACAATTATTTACGTGTTCCATAAATTATTTAGCTAAACCATGCATGGTTTGGTTGAAAACTCCATGGTTTTAAATAATACAATGATTTACGTAAACCATTCAGCTGTATCTAAATAATAGCTTGTTGGATGCTAAACCATTCCATGTTTTCGCTAAACCATTCAATGGACATGGAGTGGTATAGAGGCACTCAAAAAGAGCATCTGCTGCAGCATAGAATGAGGTAAGCAGTCTGCTGCTCGCATATCAGAGATATCTTCTAAAACTTGATCCAACGTGTTAAGCTGCATGCGTGTCAGATTAAGTTTTTTCTTAATCAAGAAATCATAAATGTTCGTGATTACACAACCGCGCCAGCGTCAGTATATAAAACTTTTTTTAAAAGTATCTTATTGATCTCAATAACATACTAAGAGTTTCCTTCGGAAAGCCATTAATTGTGATCACGAGATCTGGCTGGTCTCTGTATTGATTGTGGCATAGACTCAATTTTTGTGCAGTTACCACAGAATTTTATACTCGAGTTTGTTTTGAAGAGTTTATAGATTTGATGTGGCCGCCTGGGTGTAAACTGCATCATAGTGTATGACTCAATGCACACACTAGATGTTTATGTTGATACGAATGTAATTGCATTTCTTACATCAGCTGTTTTCATTTACCTCAATTTATCATCTTCACATACTATTCACAGGATCTTGAGGGAGCAGCATGGCAAAAATGCTATGCTTTTTCTTCTCCATTTTGGAACGGCTAGTGCCATTCATTGCATTAGCTTTGTTGAATGAAGGATCCATTGAGGTATATGTACTTTACATGCATGTGATATATTAGGTCTCCTGCTACAGAATGCAATCAGAGTGCAAGCGTATGACCATGTGACAACCAATGCAGCTAGCATTTTCTTCTTAATGTTAGCTGCTGTTTCTGAGTTCTCTCTCCTACCCCCCCCCTACCCCATCCCACCAAACTGGATCAGTTCAGGCCTATGTGTGTGTGTGCATGTCTGCACGGTCTTTTGAACTAATCTGCTTGAGCATGGTTAACACTTCAAGTGATCAGACCATTTCACCGCCACATTAAGTCACTAAAGTCTCATGCAATCAACCATTTCCTTTTTGATTACATATTGGCAAATTTCGAAAGATGTGTGTCAACATGATTTAATTTAATTCATGTAGTGCCCTCTCTCATACTAGCTTTAAAAGGTAATCCAAAATATTTAAATGATTTTAGGCCAGTAGGACTAACTTTTCTAGTAATGAAGATTGGCGAAAAGTATGAAGCACTTAGTTGTTTCCGCAACAGAAAAAGCTCTTGATCCTAAGTTTGATTATATAACTAGGAGCGATGTGGATGATGCCAAGCTGTTCATCTTGAACACTTTGTATGATAAACATCTGGAAAAGCCCCAAGCCCATGCCTGATTTTTGTGGATTTTGGATTTACTTATTTGTTGGCAGCCAAGAGTTGTGAATAGTTACTACTGTGATACCACGGTTATGAATAATGGGTCTTCTCCCCACCCCACCCCCAACTCCACCTTCCCAGGGTTGCCGTTTCCACCTTTCTTGTACATATGATACCCTGGTAGTTGTAGAAGTACAAAGGAGTTTACTTTCTTGTTAAAATTTCACAAAATTTTGATGCTTCTCCTCTGTTTCCTCTGCTACATCGGAAGGAACACCAAAAAAGGTAAAACCTCCCTGCTACGACCTTCCTTATTACAAACCTCTCTTAAACAAGACTGAAAAGATTTTCACTGAACCATGCTGGGTTACACTACTTGTACTCGCTATTTAGACCCATCTCAGTTATGGCCTGATTCTGGTGCATTTTCAAACATCTTAATATGGAGGTTTTACTGTAGTTTAAATGTTTCAGCCCTAATGGCTTGCATGCATTTCTGTTAGCTGTTCATAGAGTAGGGGTGGAGAAACAATCTGTGCAGCAGTTTCAATGTATTTTGGATGCTGGTCTTTTAGACATGCAATGACTAAAAGAGTACCACAAAGACTTGTTCTGTGGAATATCTCAACACAACTCCACACACAGAGATTCACTTTGGTAACTGTAACTCTGTAAGCAATTTTCAAACAACAAAATTTATAGTGTTGTTGACTGCTGATGTTCACTTCTGCGAATGTGGGTCTGTAAATTGTGTAATGCACCGGAAGTACATGAATACTGAACAGATATTCCAAGTACACTGCTTCCCAAATTGTCAGACGACCATTGATAAACTCTGATACAAGTTTTCGTTCCAGCAACTGGCGCGACGGTTTCACTGGTTCCATGTTTACTGTCGAGCAAAATTTGAACACTCGTTTGTCCATCTTTCGGAATGCTCCCTGAGCTGTGAAAGGTGGCAGCGAGCGCCTTTCGCAGCTCAGGGAGCAGTCGGCAAGATGGTTACATTCATGGTTTAGTTCACCACCCATACCCACCGCGTTCACAAACGCACACGCATTGTTTGCAGGCGACAATTAAGGTTTTTTGCATGAGATCATGGGTTCGGTGGTATTATTTGCCTATGGTTAAACGCAACAGCGGATTTTTCAAGGGAATCTCATTTATGTGTTCGGCTAATCCATGCAAGGTCAAACATGTGCAGAGAAATACTGGCAAGAAAGCTGAAGCCTGGAGGTCAGTCTGACAAAGGTATGGTGGCGAGGTAAGGGTCGGTGGGAAACAGACTTATACTGTGCAAGTCTGGAGCTTTCCCAACTTATCACCTTGGCAGGATCCTTGTCTTAATTAGCCCATACACTTTTAAATTACCATCGTCTGCTATGTCAAAGATGCACTTGTCGAGGCATGACCTTTCAGCCGTGGAGTTCACTTGTGACGTCACCAGCTAGACTGTCCCAGTTTACGTTACACGACCATGAAAGCGACACCAGGCGCCAGACACCTGTGATCTGTAACAAACCAAGTAATTGTTTAACAGCACTTGAAGTCAGGCGTTGCGCTGTAAATGTTTGTTTCGCTCTTCGCTTCGCATATTTATACCAAATTTCCCAATATTGTTAGGGAAGGGCGAAATGTTCAGGCAACTCAGTGCCTCAGTGCATTCACGAAATGCTGTGAAATGAAAATATGTGTTTGAAAAGAATTAGAAAACGCTCTTATGGTCATAAACCATTTTCAGATATCTTTCCTTGATAAAAGGAGTCTAATAAACATCAGTGACTACAATCACTTGATTTGCGTACTTGAATTAATGATACGAAACGTGCCTGAAACAGATACAGAATTAAGTTCCTTAAGGACTTATTGTTAATCCCATTCCGAAATATCCTACTTTCTTTTTGTCTAGGGCTGGTTTGCATGAGCTTCCGTATCTGTACTTCTGGTCAGAAGACCAGTCGCACGGCCCATTTACCCTGTGTATTTTGCATGCACATTTACGTGTGAACAGGAAGTACGAAAGTTTAAGCAAGCCAGCCCAGGACCGAGTGGGAATAATGTTTCGCCCTTGCAGTCCAACCCTGATCAGTGTTACAGAGCAGGGGCGGATCGTGATTCTCTTAAAGTGGGAGGGGGGGGGGCAAGAAAATGTTAAAATCAGTATACACCTGAGCGGCAGGAAGGACTCGTCGATTGTGCTTGCACACAGACTTTGTGTCGCAATTCCATTTTATATAAAGGACCCTGCTTCCCAAATACTTTTCTCAATCTCTTTGTTCTTCTGTGTTGTTGTTGTTGTTGTTGTGTTGTTGTTGTTTTTTGGCTCTGCTCGTCTCTTGCAGAGTTCGAACGAAAAACGGTTCCCCTCCCCCACCCCCTTTCCCTGTTCGAAATACTGTGCACGACACCAGAAGCCAAAATGTTGTCTAAACCTTATCCAAGTTTTTTAATACCTTTTAGGATGTCCCTATTATTTTGCTAGCTATCAGATTTAAAAAACACATAGCGTGACAAATATTGTATATGTAGAGCGTTTGAGATCTCCAGTGCTAACAACTGTTAGGTCTATAAATACAAAAATGTTTCCTACCAACACTGGACTGCACAATGTCTTTCCCTAAGACCATTTTAGTGCGCTATTATTCAATAGATATACATATGTACTTATGTACATATGATTGATATACTTGCGTGCTTATATACATGACAACGTCACGAGTGTTTGTTTATTCTTGTGAAATGGGCCGATGGCTTCTTAAGCAAAGTTTGACTCTCTCTCTCTCTCCCTCCCGTCCCTTCCTCTCAAAAATAATCAGCACAAAGTCGGCTTTTTGCTAAAACGACTAACAGAACCAAAAGTTCCTTCTGATCTCTGCTGAAGTGAAAACAAATACAAGGGCCGCAACCTACGCTTCTCTACGCGGGTTTGGATCAAGAAACGTTTAAGTAATTAAAGGGTCTAGACCGTCTGCTGGAGCCCAATCGTGAAAGGACATTCTCAGAACCGCTTTCCACGCTCGTCGCATGTCGAGCTGCTCATTGCTGTTTAGTTTAAGGGATAGTCGTCTGCTACGGTAGCTTCGCAAACGATAAGCAAGCAGATAATTAACTGACTGACGGACTGGCTTCAGCGTCACCACGCGACATGGTCGTGATTACAGAAACATGCAAAGAAAACAGTGCTCCACTCGCTCCGTGAAAGCGTTGAAACCATCAGCATTTTGCCAATCCCAGACACGCTGTGAGCACTATTTCTACACACAGTAACTGTGACTTTCGGAGTCTCTGAGACTCTGTAGTGAGACTTCAGACGATTCCTGCGATCAGACGTGTGGTAATTTATTTTTAATGGGAAAAAACATGAAAAACAATGAATAACTAATGAACTGTCTTAACTGTAATTAGACTTGTAACATGTGACCATTCTTTTATATACAAATATCTTAAATATTGTGTGTATGTTTGTTTACCCCTTCTTCGTGCGCCACGTGAATGACTTGTTGATTTCAGCAGCATCGCCTATCAGGTGATCGCCTAGTTCAGAGATCGTGACCCGAATTGAGGACAGGGTCAGGTCTTTGTAGTACAGAAGTGCGCGACATTAACTTCTTCCGTTTCTCAGAGGGTGACGTCTACACACGCACTCCAAGCATCATTACTCTGCCAGAGACATCGTACCGCTGCTTGAGGAAGTAGACATATCCTGGTCTGGAACCGAGCGAGTGGTCTCATCTGACCGGCGCCGCCCCCCACTCTACCCCCTGCGTAGAAACAAGAATAAGAGAACTAGGGGATTTGCATCATATACATTTGAAAGTTATTTGAAAAAATCTTCCCTTCCTGGTTTTTTTTCCAGAATGAGGGAATTTGCATTAGCTTATGAATAATATAAAAAGTCAGTAGTTCAATGAAATTGGAAGTATGGCTAAAGATATTCGATGTTTAAGCTTACGACACTTTAGGGAAATGATTTTTTGGGTGGATGGAAATATAATAATGTAATATTAGTCAGCTGGGTCCCCTCCGGTCAACGATGCAACTGTAATCGTAAGTCTGCTTTGACAAAAATAACGAACTGTTACATAACAGGGGAGTGTGGACCCCTCTTACTCACTGTCCCTAGGTCATTTTTTGTTTTTTGTTTTTTTTTTTCGTCGTTTTTGTGTCGTCCTGATGAAGGGGTAGTGCCCCGAAACATGTAGATTGTCTTCGTCTTTGTCCTGTTCTAACTTGGTCCAGTTCCCTTATTTTAAATTTAATTCCGATTTTCCTCCAAGCGGCAGTCACTTGTTTTTCTTTTATATTAATTAATTACTTAAGATTATTTAATTTGCCGACTGAGATGTTCCAGACCCCTAGCTTTCATCAACCTTGCCCTCAGCTATCGTAGTTTGAGTGTCATGAACAGAGTGAGCCCCCCCCCCCCAGCTTTCTTTTGATGTTCAAACTATTGTCCTAGTGGCACGGTCTCCAGACACACAAAATTAATTACACTCGCTGATTTTAGGCGAGTAGGTGTGGGCAGACGACAGCCGCAGTGAACGCTTGTCTTGGCACGTTCTGCCCACAGTCTAACGCCTCTGATTTATGATGTCTGCCGTCGACAAAACCTCGTTTGTAATTTAAACGACGCGTGCGATGCACTCTTTTGGATTCACACGGGCAGCCTGGGTAATGAAGTCTGAAGGCGTCAGCCGCGCGGGACCGTTGGTGGGTAGCGAGAGGACGGCTTCGTCGAGGGAGATTTGTTTTGAGGCATCCGCGACGGTCCTTATACCCCCTTCCTTAAAACGTGTATCTGCGTTCGTCGATCGCTAACGTCTGGATTCTCTGCTGACCAGGAAATGGCCATGCGGGACCTTCTGCACGAACCCACGCGACTGCACGACAAATACATTACGCTTTTTTTCACACTGGTAGATCGATTTGCTTCGTTCCAGGGCTGGCTTGCATGGGCGACCGTAAAAAAATTTGCAATACTGGTATTTTATGAATGACCAAGGACGTACTGAACGAATGTGCGTCCTTTTTAAGAAAGGGGGAGTAATATGGGTTCTCTTGTGAATGGACAAGGACATCTAAGACGTTTCTTAACTGAATGACTGGACGATCCTTAACTGAAGGAATGGGCGAAGTGTGAACTAGACTGCAAAATCGTCCGGTTAAGAGAGCTCTTTACGCAGTTAACCCTAAAGTTGTATTCCAAGTCTCTGCAAGAAGTCAGTCGTAACCGCCTCTAGCACACAACAGTGACTTGGTCAAATAAAGCACCAAAATAAATAGTTATGGTGAAACCGGATCAAATCGGCTGTTCCGCACGTGAAATTTTCTTTGCGATCTCGGTGAGGAGATACCTGTCCGAACGAAAATTTAAATTTCTTGCGGACGACCCGGCCAGATTTTGACTGCTGCTTTTGTTCCCGTTTTGCTGACGTCTGTTTCACTTCCAACATGCGTGCTCACCTCGGCCCTCAGCAGGAAAAGTTCACAGCGCCACTGCCGACTGTTAATACTTCACCCGCCATCGGGCAAGGCACTAGGAATTTTCTGTCATAGACTAAGCAACGAGAAGTTGCCATGGGCAACACAAACACCTTCAGCTCCCCTCTTGTGCCGCGCGAGAAACACTCTTTCACCTTTACGCGAGCAGCATCGCCCGAGAAAACACTTCAGTTGCTAGAGGGTTATATATAAAAAAATCCTTTCCCTGTTGAAGAAACTTGAACCGACCACTTGTCCTAAATGAAGTCTACACACCGTACATCAGCTAAAGACAGAGTATTCATAAGGAGCGTGTGGCCCCTTTCGCTCAGCATCAGTAGGATTGACGGCGAGAGGCGTTCCTTCATTTCTGTCAACAAGGACGTTGCGGAAAAAATATGCGACGCGCATAGCGGAAACCCTTTGACCCACTTGTGACACAAACTGATTTTGTGTTGTTTAAAAATGTTTCTCTTCATCATCAAATAGTACAAATTGTAAGTACAAAAGTAGACATTCGTGAAAGCACACACAAAAACTATGCAGCTTGAGATTTCGGCGGCTGATGAATAAACCACAACCTGCGTTCACGCAAAAAGGACTTTTCTAATACTCAGCGCAAACGGTGACCATTGCCACATATGAGCTCGCCTCAGCATCAACACTGAATGATCAACTGGGCCCGTAGCATGTATAAACTGTACTAAATTTATACCCAAATAGCCACTATTTAGGAACAGGTATTCCTTTCTTTATGCCGGGATAAAATTCGGTATGCGCAAGGTCCGAATTGAAAAAGAATAACTATTCAATGAGTTATTTTAAGACTTCGAGAATTCTCATTGAGTGCGCATGCGTTATGCTCAGCACTTCACTCCTTCTCTGTAATCACTGCGCTGGCAGAAAAGAATCCTCAAACCAAACTGGTCCAGCACAACCAGCAGTGACGTACAAATTCTGCTTGAAGAACTGGCAGTCGAGGGACCTGGATTGCTGGCTGCATAGGTGGTGACGTCACAGACCTCTCTAGCACCTTGGTCTCATGGTCAGAACTGTCAGGAGCAATTCACGTTGAACTAGAATCAAAGGTGAAAATCATTAATCAATGGCATCACCTACAGACGCCATGGTGTTGCAACTTCCTATCCACCACGTTTAAAACCTCCAGCCACTGACTGTGTTTAGGAACCAGCTCCTTCCATAACAGCGATGGAGCTAAATTAGCTGAAACTGAGCTACACTGCATCTATGTTCTGCCTTGCAATCGTTTCCTGGCTACCAGCAGACATAAGCGTTCACGCTTTCCAGAGCAATCTCCTCTCCCTAGCTGCCTTACTGTCCTTTCTGACACGTTTCCAACTTGGTCGACTTGCAAAGTGTAGTGTGGCGCAACTGTATCGAACCTAAACCTTCGGGCACAGAGGACAGCGCGTTCTAACCATTCGGCCATCCGCTTCTAGCATAACCTGCGAACACACTCGAATGACCCAAGGACTGAGCGCCTCTCTGTTCTCCAGTGACGAACTCTAATCTGGCAAGCCAAGCAGCGCCATTATCACAGTGCCGAGACAAACCCTAACGTGGCTAGCCAAGGCGCCCCATTATGGCAGCAACACACGGCCGACGACCTTCATAATTCCAGGCTGCACATCGCGATTAATTCCGCTTGAACTGCACGTTTGGCGCGGCAAGCGAGGATTGCGAGAGGGGCCCCGAGTGCAATTCAGTCCAGACTTTTCACGGGCCTTTTCCATTAAGGTGAGCCCAAAGAATGGCGCCCGCATATGGGGTTTCCTATTTCGCAGCACAAAGTGCGGGATGCGATCAAAGCGCGTAGTGAGAGCTCTGTGTGTGATCCACCCCAGGAGTGAACTACATGGTTGTCAGGTTTTTCATCTTCAGTCAAGCGATAGGGAGGGTTGTGGGAGGGAGGGGGAAGGACTGGAGGCACATTATTGCCTGCTATAAGACGCCACAACCTATTATCTTCTCTTGGTCCAATATTTTGATATTCTGCCCTGACCCGGGCTGGCTTTCATCGGCGTTCGTATCTGCTGGTCATACGTAAAGATGTATATAAAATACACAGGGCGAATGGGCCTTACGACATACTTATGACCGGAAGTACAGATACGAACGCTCATCCAAACCAGCCCGAATTGCATGGGGGTTGGTATCTCCTTGGCACACGTAAGGCTGCACGTAAAATACACAAGGCAAATGCGACTTACGAGAGCTTTTATGACCAGTACAGACAGCAGCACACATGCCACCAATCCCAGAAACTTTACTGATGCAGAGTGGCTACTGGCGGGATAAACCTCACCAGGAGCCGAATGCATGCAAACTGTGATAAATTATACCTGAATAGCGGATTTGTCTGTCTGAAAACGCTTTTTCAGCGAACTTGGAATAAGCTATTCGCTCTTTGGACGAAAGAATAACGAGGGGAAAATAGGCTATTCGGTTTTCGGGCATGGAAATTTCAAGGAACTTATTCTAGAATATCCATCGTGACAGGAATAAGCTATTCGGTTGTCTTGCACACTGGGCCAGAAAAATGTTCTTTTCTTGAGGATTTGAGATAGTACGGACAGACGAATTGGGGGTGGCGTGCGTACACTTTTCCGCTATAAGCAGGGTGCATACAGGGCGTGTGAACTATGGAGTGAATGCGTGCATGCTTGTGTGCGTGACTTCTGCCATGCAATTTGTTGAATTGTAATTGAAATGTTGTCTACATAGTCCCTATATAATTTGCTTTATTGTGCCTTCCTTAATACTACTGACTTGCGCAAGGCAGCTTTCTGTCATCCGTGACGGATCAAAGCCTGATTATTCTAGACTATCGGTTTTTGTTTATAAAGACACTTATTTAAAAATCTTGTTTGGGCTTTGATATCAGCACACGTTGCCTTTCTCCGTGTTCCTCCATTTTGAAAGTGTTTTCCCTGACGCAATAGATTTATAAAGAACTTTACCTTTTCAGAGAATAAATAGCAGAACAGCGGAATGTTTTTTTAAACAGAAAAAAAGACTCAGATGTTATTTTGAAAGAAACCTAGGAGTAAACATGTGAGGTCCAAGCTCACAGCTAGATCGAAGCGATTGTCCAGAACACATGCAGTATATAGGAAGGGGCAAATACTTGCATTTGGCAGGTAAACATTCTTCAGCACAGGGACACGCATGACGTCAGCGCACTGTCTTCTAGGGAAATCCACTCAATCAAGCCCGCGCTTTGCCCGTCAGTTGACGTCCTTCTCCTAGTCGCGGTCGTAAAATTGCATGAATGAAAACCAAAGGAATGCAGGTCCCAGGGCCATTAAAGCCAGATCATATTCACGAAGGGAGCTCGCATTGCCACATTTTTCTCTGTGCAGTATTCTCTCTCCTTCTTTCTCTGTCCTGATTTGGAAACGGTGAAAAAAAGGGGGGGGGGTTTAAAAGATCGAGGAGAGGTAGAGAAATGAACTTTAGCTTAACAGTCATTACCCAAACAGGATTCCTTCGGGAACCAGTAAATTTCATTATCTTTTCATTATCTGTGATGCGAGGGTGCTTGTGCCAGCTCGTGCGGGAGTGACAGCTTACAAGTGTACTAGTTCTTGCACCTGTTTGTATGTATTCGTCCTGGGGGCAGACTATCGTTGTCTGAGATCTTACGTCATTTCGTGACCTCGCTTCTTACTCTTGCAACGCGCGGTTTGAATAACGACAAATGCAGAAAAGGTACGTGTGCCGGATACGGGAATCGAACCCACAAACTTCTGTATCGGTGGCAAGTTTGTATGCATATGTGCAGTGGCATGTGTAGTGTGGAACTTCATTCACGAACTCATAAATCATGCTTGGAGAAAAACACCACCCCACCCGCCACTCATTCTCAACTGCCGTGTTTTCCAGTACCTTGCTGACTGCGTAGTTTTGCGACTTTTTATCGACCCGCAACAGTCATGCATTCTATCGACCTGTCTGCAACAGTGGCGTGACTTATCGATGTCCTATCGACCTGTAACTCAGCTGTCTCGTGTCCTATCGAACTGCAGCTCACCGATTCACGCCGAACGACGCCTATACGTCCCTTGCATTTCGTAGCGACAACTGGCACACACTCAGCGCAAAGGTGTTTGACGATGACACACCGACTGGAGACCGGGCGCAAGCAGGTGGCAAGTTATTTTTACCTGCGATCCCATCTGCACGTTGCTGTAGGTCCACGGGCGGATTAGCTGGCCATTCCTTGTTGGCTGACGGAGCGCCAAGCACGCCAGGAATTCGGTCTCATGCAATGGGCCAGCCAGACACCCGGGGGCTAGTTTTACAGACACAAGCGACCTTCGGTTTTGACGTCATAGCTCCTTTGTGGCCACCTTAGGGTAGCGTTACCGTTAAGGAGCGATCGTCAGGCGACAAGACAAAAGTTATCGACCCTGGTATTTGTAAGAAATCGGAAGCATTCTTGGATTTTTGATGATTAGTGGCGGGGGGGGGTGACCATAAGACGAGAGAGTTGTGACGTTACTACCAGGCGTCGCAGCGTTGTTGATGTTTGTTAAACCACAGACTATCGTTCCAAGGATAAAAAGGGTAAAGGATGCCCCATTACCTTTTCAAGCCGTACAGGCGGGCGTGCGGTGTACGAGACCCCCACTTTTCTGTGGGCCGTCATCTTGAGGACAGTGCCCATCTCCTCTCACTCGCTGCCTTACCTTTCCTGACCCATGGGTGGGTGAAATGGAGGAACTGTGTTGTACATGAGTACAGAACCAGCCCTTTCGGGTTCGGAGACCTGCCCTGTAGCCACTCAGCTATCCGCTTTCCCTTACGAAGGGTATAGTCTTTGGTTTAAATGGCCACGGATCTATCTGACGGAGGAATAGAAAGAGGACAGATTCTTATTAATTTCTGCGTACGTGCAGCTTCTATATTTTCCAGAGGCCGAACACAGAATAGGAAGTATGGTACATTCAGACGGATAGTAAGACCTTCATCTGTGTTATTGTCATGGAAGCACATTAAAAAAACTAAACAAAGAAATAAATAAACGGCATGGAGAGAAAGACTTTTTTTTAAATTTTTGTTTGTGTCCAGTGAGCAGAAGTATAAAGACCCAAAGAAGACGAAAGATGTTTTCAAGCCATTCTAAGAGACAGTAAACACGAAGGTTTGACACTATCTAGTTGACACTTCATTTGTCTTGGACTTTCAGATAAATGATCAGTCTTCGGTCGGCCACGTACCAGTATTAAATCTTGATCATGATAGGCGGACCCAGGGGAGGAGACCAGCAGACGAACTCCCTAAGTACAAGTTCTTACACACTAGTGATGCTCTATACGTGAGGAATATGGGACAGGGCCACACGTGCGGCTTGGCGGCGCCAGACAAACATACTGAATATAAAGGCGGGCAGACAGCCAAGAAAATGTAAACATTATATTTGTGCACGTATTGTCACTGATTTCGCATTTTTATGCAGTCTTCATAAAATAAATGTTGTTTGTATTACGGAGCTACTTTTGCCTATTGTTTCACTGCTGTATATAATCGTTGGAACTCAGAAAAAAAATCTGTTTATTAAAAGCGTTTGCAATTTTGTAGCGGTATTTGCCTTATCGAAAGGTCACAGCCATTGCGATTACTTTTGAGGAAAACCCCGGCCAGCGCAGGGTCCTCTGGCTTGTCTTTTTTTATACCGTTCATACAGTGCCGAAACATGTTCTCTAAAACTGCTTCTTTCATTTCTATTATAATGGTTGTCAGCAGTTTCTAACAGTGACCATTTCTTCGAGATTTAAAAGGCTCCTTTCCATTTTTTAACTTTATCTATAAGCCCAGTGAATACAAAACTCGGTACTTAAGCGTAGGCTTGTAGTTCTTAGCTCGGTAAGCAGACGCCACAGTTCCCGTGCTGGACAATGGCAAGAAGACTGCTAGGAGATGATTGGTTGTTTCCAATGGACAGCAAAATCAAAGACTTAGAATCAGGGATCCATTGTTGACAATGGACACCAAAATTAACGAAAGGGAACCACTGTTGCCAAATCTAACATAACGCAATCAAGATGCTACGCCCACCATAAAACCAACCCAGCACTCAGACCCGAATGAAAGCAGCCTCATATCGCGGTATATTCTATTGTCGTTGATGTGCTTGTCCTCTTTCATGCTAGGAGCAGAACGTTGAAGCCACGGAGAACGATATAACGTACGTTGCAATAGATATGGCGTAATGGTTCTGGGGTTCTTTTTTGTACTAGGAAGACCTGCAGCAGACTTTCGTTGAGTACAGCCCAGAGTGGGCCCTGCATCTAAATGGAGTTGGCATTCTCTCTCTCTCTCTCACGCAGACAGGAGAGAGTGTCTATACCTGTAGATGCTGGACAGTCCAGACGAGGGCTCCAGTGCTCGAAATTCCTGACGTGCAGCGAAGTGGAATTACGGCAAGCAGTAACTGACGTGTGGGCGCGGCCGGCCATGATACAAAGCTAGCC
Source organism: Lanistes nyassanus (assembly GCA_004794575.1). Taxonomy (NCBI): domain Eukaryota; kingdom Metazoa; phylum Mollusca; class Gastropoda; order Architaenioglossa; family Ampullariidae; genus Lanistes; species Lanistes nyassanus. The sequence goes on from SMGT01011392.1 coordinate 477,234, forward strand.
GCTTAGCTGAGTCGCGGCTTCCCGTCATTCCCAGCGAAGCGCATGGTCTGCTGGGAAACGACTAGCCAGACGGATGAACGCCCGCAAAGGTTGCATACAGCGCCGTGCAGCACGTCCCCAACCCCAGCCCGCGTGTTCCCTTGTTGCATCGTCCAAGGAGGCTGAATAAAGTCACAGAATTCATGGCAGAGCCAATGCCGGAGCCAGAAAAGATTTTCGCCAGGCAAGGACGAGACGTCTGACTGGTTACAAAGGCATCAGTTCGATGGTATCTTCTCTTCCTTGTGTAGGGGTACATAAAATACACAGGAAGTGACGCGATTTCCATCGTTCTTGTGAAAGGAAGATTAGATGGTAACATACAAACATGTGAATCTCGTGCGTTCGGATCTCTTGTTCATACATAATGATGCACGTAAATTGCACAAAATGAACGGGCTTTACGACTAGTTGTATGATCTGACATGCAAATATGAACGCTCGTGCACCCTAACCCTGGATCAAGACTTTATGTGTCACAATAAATTAAATATATATATAATACTGTTGCCTATATAATGAGACAGGTGCTGTTAGGCCAAGCAGTGAAAATGGCTTTGTCCAGTTACAACTACAACGCCTTGTCCACATCTTTCCGTCTGTCCGTCTGCCTGCCTGGCTTTCTGGTCTATTTGCCAGCCTGTCTGTCCACCTGTCTGTCTGTCTGCCTGCCTGGCTTTCTGGTCTATCTGCCAGCCTGTCTGTCCGTCTGCCTGTCTGCTTATCCATGTGTCAGTCTCCTTTCATGTCTGTTTGTCACTGCTTGTCTCCCTGTACGTGCGCCTGTCTGTCTTTCTTTCTTTTAACACTCCTCTCTTCCGTCGTATTCTCTCCCCACCCCCGCCTTTTTTCTCTCTCTCGATCCTATTTCTGTCCCCCACTTTTTTCCTGTGTGCTTTTTGTCTTCCATCATTCTCTCTCTCTTCTGTTTTTTCTTTTGTCCTTCTGTACTTCTCCTTCTCCGTCTTCCTTTTGTCTTTATATTTCTAAACCCTCCCTGTCTTCCCTCTTCCTCCCATCTGATCCATGATCCTTCGTTTCCTTCTTCTCCTCCCTCCCTCATCCGCCAGCAGAGCTGAGGATGCGACCCACGGGCTACTCTCTCCACACAGCGTAGAATTGCCCTCACGATGTCCGCAGATTCCTTAAATCCGCCGAAATGCGTGTCTGAACCCCATGATCAGAGTCTGGAAGCTAATCTCTGCAGCCTGTAAACATTACCATCGTCACCGCTTTCACAACTTCCGCTTCTACTATGTGCTCACAGTTGCCGTGCCAAGTGAAATCCCTCTCTCACGCGCATATGAGGACCACTTGCAGGTCTCAGTCCTACTGCTCGTGTATTTCAACCAGATGTCTCGCTTCCCCGACTAGATTATCTGAAAACAATTTTGTCTCGCGGGAAAAAAATTATTGTGATGTTGAGGTTTGTGTGGGTGCTTGAGTAATTTGGAGTAGGGGGGTCCGGGTCAAAAGGTAGGCCTCCTCCTGGTTTGACGTCAGATTAGGTGTGAAGCCTGTGTCAGATTATTGATAACTTGCAGCAGATTACAGTACATGAGATCATCTTGCTTAAGTTGTTATTGGAGACAAATATTTGTGTGAGTGTGTATGCGAGTGTGTGCGTGCATGCGTGCGTGCGTGCGTGCGCGCGCGTGTGTGTATGTGTGCCACGCATATGCAAGGATGACAGAAAGCACTTATTCACTCACTGTCACATGCAACACACGCATACATTCTCTCTTTCTCTCTCTCTCTCTATCTCTCACACACAAACATGCACTGATGTATGCACGCACCCATCACTTACATGTGGGTATGGTGAAAATGTATATTCTTAAGCTAGCTCTCTCCCTCTCTCCCAGGCACACTTGTTCACAGCTTTTCCAAGCTTATCTATCCGACACTTTAGAAGCTACCAGATAGTTGACCAACCGTGGTTACTGTATAGACAGCTAAAGACTTATTCATGTCCATTTTCACATTAAAAAGAATGAATCTTAAACGTTGCAAGCAATCTCGTCAAAACCTTATCCATATTTTCCCAATATCGTATACTCTGAGAAAACTAAGAAAATCTGTTAAAGAAAATATAGTGAATGTGAGGATCAGGAAGTTAGAATCAAGAGTGCACGCGACGCCGGGTGGATCCGCGATGGCGCACTGTGTCAGTTGCAAGCTGTTCCTGCTGTAAACAGCAAGCTGTACCCCTGAGTTTCAAAGTGGACTTGGGTCTCTAACAGTACTTATATATTCTGTGTCTGAGTGCATTAAAGATTCATTCTGGCACCTAGCTGTACCTTTTTATATTTACTGAGGGTACTGTTATGGTGTGCCCGAACGCAATTTTACAGTTAGAGTGCTGCTTGCTTTTGAACTCTTAAAACTTTTGGTTCTAATACCTGTATGTTTTCCAAAGAGTTCTAAAGCTTGGCAGTCTTATATTGAACCAGACCAATCAGCTTCTGGAGACAGAAGGTCTCATGTGCTGGTAGAATTTTAACAAATTCTGCACACCGTCTTCATCGGTTCGATAGCCGACTGGTAGCGACTTAAAACCTTTGCGAACATTGCTAAGTTCAGCACTACTACATTGAACTATTTTTTATTTATAATGTCTGTTTAAGCTGTGAGACTATTATCAAGTTAGAATTTAAATTGTAGAGGTGATGTTGTGTTGACCAAATAATTTTGTCGCAAACGTTTAGCAAGAAAGAAACTACTGTCAAAAATAAAGTACGCTGTCCCATTCAAAACTGCTTACATCATGGAGCGGGGAAAGCATACATCTGCACAAAAAGACAATCCATAATAACTGAACTCCAGACACTGTCACATGGAGAGAGAGAGAGAAAAAAATCTAGAAAAGGGAGGAAAGGGCTGGAGAGCTGTTCGATGGACACGTACAACTCTCGCACGGAAATGCAAGGTATACATCTTTTTTTTCGAAACAGAATGCATATACTTATGCCTTTTTTTTTTACCAGACCTGGCCACATATGCTGACGAATTACACCAGCGTCTTTCCTAGCATCTACATTTTGCTGGGGGTTTTTTGTTTTTTGTTTTTTGTTTTTTTTGCAAAGTCACGATTTGCGTTTTGTTCCAAATATGGAATTATAAAAATTTGTGTTTGGGATGCATTTAAATCTAAATAGAAGAAATTAAGTGCCTTCAGCGCTGCCGTCGTTTACATCTCATCTTCAGAAGGTGTAGGGGAGTGGGTAGAAAGTTCGCTAAACCATTGCAAGGGACGCAACCGAAGACCTACCTCCCCCCCCCACCTCCCATGCATGCAAACACGAAACTTTATCAAGTTCAGTTAGCGTTTCAGATAATCGACCTCGCTGGCGTAAAACGTTCTGCTGAGTCCGCGCACGTGAGGCCCTGTTTATTTCTGAATCGAGAAGGGACGCGACTTTATGAACGCGACCATTACGCGCTCTAATCCCCTCTCGCGTTCAGGATTGCGAACCGATTGGCGCTGCGCCACGCGTGGGTTAAACCAGGATTATCAGAGCTGGCATGCGCGGAGCGAAAACAAGTGCACGACGAGGCCCTGAACGAGACGCGCGTTGAGCCGGTTTGTTTTGCTGTGAGCAGCACAGGGGGACACAAGGGGAACGGAAGAACTTTGTGGGGCCCCTTGCGTCGCACTGTTCTCTAGAGAAGAACTGTTATCGACTGCGCCACGTCTGTTCAACGACTGGATGTAGAAGGAAGGCGATCGGCGAGGCCCACCCCCGAAAACTCCTTAGAGAAGAGAAAGGGAAGGAGGGGGTTACATTTCGGAGCAGCGGACGTGTACGTGGGGCAGACAACTGGAGCAAAGACACGGCGGCGTGTTGCGGTGTGTTTAACAGGCCGCCCTGCCCGCTTTGTCGCCCGGTGCCTACTGTGTGTGTGTGTACAACTGTTGCACGGGATCGAAACAAGGTCGTCTGCTTGTCTCTTTCTATCGTCTGCCGTCAGTCAGTGGGTGCGGAAGGGAAGCTCTCTTTCCTTCAAGGACCCGATTTTCCTCCCCTGTCCACGAGACATCGTGCGCCAAGCCGAAGAAGGAACCTGCGTTCTCGCTGTGGAGTCGCTATACTGTGCGTGTGAGTGTGTGTGCGTGACGACAGTGTGTGTACACAAAGTCCGTCGCAAGTTGTGTCGAAAATGGATACCGTGTTTGACGAGAGAGAAGTGACACAGATGAGAGGGATATCTCGCTACAAACAGTGTCAGTGGTGACGGCAGAGACACAAACGTGTCCCGTCCGCGACACCACCACCTCCGCCGGCAGGGGGGATCTGTCGCTCGGGTCCCCGAGGCCGTGTCTGGCTGTTGGCGACCCCTCTCCTCATGGCGACAGGGCGGAGCGGTGGGGCGCTAGGTACAGTTGTGCTGGTCCTCAAATGTACGCTGCTTCTCTCCTGGCCCACGGTAGTCGATACAGGTGAGACTTTCTAACGTGCCACAGTACCTGTGTGTGACAAAGGCAGACGTCACGATAATTCTGTGTGGTTGTGTGTGTGTGTGTGCGCGCGCGCACGCTGGCTGTAGGCCTTCAAGTGTACGAATGTCCCACCTGACAGCGACAGTGTTGCGGGTTCGTATGCCTTTGATCTCGTGTCTGATCACATGCGGGTGCGTACCTTTGTGAGATGTAACACATGAGGAAAATCATTTGTGTTTAGGTCTTTTCAATTGCAGATGACAGAGCGTGCTTTCTAGATTATTTTAAATTTCCATTTCTTTCAGCGGCTCCTCGTATGCATTTCAGAAGTATACAACTGAATGCCACTATAGTCGGTCCTAAAGCCTTTTGTGGTAGTAGCTCAGCAGGCAGACAAAACATCTCATTTTTATGGAAACTACTAGTCAACGAAAATAAAGCCTTTTGAGAGATGCAAAACTTATTACACTCGGCTGTCATAGTAGAGTCTTTTTATCAATGGTTTTGGAGTTTGGACTGCACTAAAGCGCTGCACTCTCTCTCCCTCTACAGCCTCAGAAAATTGATGACGTAACTTGTTTATCCTGGAAAGCGAATTCTTTTTTTTTCCTTGCGTCATGTTTCTCTTGTAACGAAGTGGAGTAGTTGAATCGCTTAAATGCATGCAGTTAAAGCAGAGAAAACGTTTTAAACTTTTCGGAAGAGAAAGAGGAGGAAAAATAGTAGTATAAACATTTGCAGACTGACAGAAGCCGCTTTACACACAAGAAGAAGATAATGGATGCGGCTGGATATGAACTTCGGTGTTTGCTGAGTATATCATGCCACCCGCGTAGTGGGGCAGGTGGGATTTTGTTCTCGATAGCCGTACATAAATTGTCATGTCATGGAGGTGGGCCGCACTGTCAACAGACGCTCGCGAGCCTGTTGACACCGCTGTGATCTGAACGGAGTCAACCTGTCGATACTGCACGATGAAAGAGACAGCGTGTAGGACATTATCGTAACTGCTTGTGCTTTTTCATAAGAAGCTGTGGCGAAGGCTTGGTTCCAAGCTCGTTAATATCCAGAAAGACCTGCCTGCACGCCCTCAGCTTAAATTGTCAGGCGATTGAGCAAAATCAGGAGTATTATTGGATGGGAAGCTCGAACAAACCTCTCCAAGTTGTGTGTGGCCCCTTTCCTCTTGTTTTCAATTTTGTTTCATCTTTTTGAGGAGCCTTAGCCGTGATATATATTGCTCAGCGTGTTATCTGTGAGAGCTAACGTTTATCAAACACGTAGGATGTTCGACTTAAAGTAGAATATACTGACAACCGTTTCTGTCTTGTCTTCGTCAGTACTGAATCTTTCATGAGAACCGTGAGCACCTCTAGCACAAAGTGAAACGAAAGATTAAATTAAATCAAAATAATACTGATAGTGATAGTGTTAATTGTTATTGTCATGTTGAGATGAGTCAGACGACCTCACAACACACTGCACAGCATACTGCAATTGTTTGTGTAGACATGAGAATGGTCTTGTGATCAACTTGTGTGGTTGATCATTTATGTTCTCAATGTGGCCAGCAGAATTTCGATGCTACTCCATATAGCCTGTTCATTCACAATATACTATAGTGAAAGTACAAAAGTACATATGTCAAGCAAAGGAAGTTGTTAGTTCAGATAAGCTGCCAGTAATGCTAATGGTTTTTTAATTAAAAAAATGACTCCCAACAACTAGCTGATATACCTATGGTGGTGTGTGTCAAAAAGGTTTGCGTTCTTTGTGTGGGGTACATGGCAAAGACAGTTTTGACTTTCCAATGCACATTTATCCATTGTTTATGAGGCTCCAACACTAAAACCGTTTCACCCTTGTTGGTAGCTTTCCTTTTCCCCCCACCTCCACTCCCCACCTCCACCCCCACCTTTCTCAGATTTCCTCCCCTTTCTCTGCCCTATCCTCAGAGTGTAGCGCTGTACTTGCAGTGTGCCTGCATGGCCAATTCAACCATTGTATTTATGAATGATTTGTATACAGTTGAGAATGACATATTTTAGCAAAATTATCTCACAAATTGCTCTTCACAGGAAACTGTTTCTAATACTAAAATGCCGGTGGTTCACTAGTGCACAACACAGTGGTTTGTTGTTGGTGCTGCAGTGTGGTGTTATAACCCTACATGAGTATTCTTACCCACTTGAACTCTAAATGTGTCTATGCTGAATCTATGTGTATATGTGTATACGCTATAAATTAAATATTTATTTGCATTCTGGGTTGTGCATAGTAAATGTGAATGTAGAACATAAGAATAAATTGTATGTAGGTACACGTTAGAATGTACAGTAGTTCACAGGCTTAATTCACTTGTCCTTTGTCATCAGGTCTTTATAAATTATAATAAAGCGAGTGACTTCAGCTTGGAGTAAAACATATGTTGACAACACGGGAAGTGAGCCAAGGTAAACACTGACATAGACAAAGTCAAGATTTCAGGAGACTATCCCTCCATCAGGGCACAACACACAACAGAAACAAATAAATGAGAAAGGACACTTATCTGTAGATCAAGTTGACTGCCATATAAATGTCTTTTCTCATGTATTTATTTGTTTGTGTGCTGTGTCCTGATCGAGGGGTAGTGCCCCGACGCTTCGATTTTGTCAGTATTTACCTTCGCTCAATTCATGTCTTTTAGCTGCAGAAATGCGGACATAATGTGAAATAATGTGATTAGAGGATGCAAGTAAATTGCACTCCTATGGGTGGTCGTGTTATAGAAACTTAGAGAAAGGAGATCTATGTCTGATGAGGAAGGGTCGGGTGGAAAGATGAGCCTTTTCATCCTCACTGAGATGCAGACTGCGCCAGGATTAGTAAAGAAATCAAAGGCGAGGTTTGACCTTCATGGACTACACTGTATGGTTCCCAGTGATGCTCGTCAGCTGGTGGCATTCCAGGCCGATTTTGCTCTTTGCTGTTAAAGGCTCGGTCGGTGCAGTGGATTTTGACTTTACAGAACTAGAATTCCTTACAAGAGTTAACACTAAATTACAGTTGTGAAACTGTGAAACCAGTTAATATGTGCCACTGGATTGGAAGCAGGTTAATTTTGTTAAGTTCAATCTTCGCTTGCTGTGGTAGCGCAAAATTTGGGTGCGAGCTGCATGAGTGCTCTTATCTACCAGTCTTTTCATAAAAGCACTCATAAGGTCCTTTCACGCTGTTTGTTTTTGTCTACACGCGTTTAGGCGTGGAAAGGAGATAAGAAATGTCCGTGCAACCGTGTCCCAAAGTGAAAAATCGTCAGGAACAGAATACTAGAAAGAGTGGGCTCTGCAGCGGGGCCTCATCACTGCATACTTATGCAAAGGAAGGGGTCCCTGGGGCCGGATAGCAGCTTGTGGTGTACTTGGGATTTATATAATTTGAAACGGAGTTTGACAGTCTGACAACGTGGCTGTAGGCACATATAACGCGACTGCCGTCAGTGCCGCATGTTTCAAATACCAGCTTTGCGAATTTCCCAGCAGTGGCAGCCACAGCAACAGCAACGAGAACAACAAAAACAAAAACAAAGGGGAAAAAAGAAAAACCAACAACAACAGTGCACCTGTTTTAAATAGGAGAAGTATCAGTGTCTGTAGGCCAGCATCTTTTTTATATCACGTAAAAGCTGAAAAATATGCGAAAACTGTCTAAATGTCTAGCTGATTTTTTTTATGGGGGTAGGAGGGAGAGGGGACTGAATTTAGAGAACATCCCTCAGCACCTAAGGGAAGTGTTTCTGCCTAAGATGTCCTGAGCAAAGAGAAGGCAGCGAAGAGTTTTGCGTAGACGGCGAAATTTCGGCATCTGTGTAGGGTCTGCATGAATTTCCTCTGTGCGTTCACGCACCTGTTCCTGCAGCGATGCGCACATCACGCTACGTGAATCTGAAACGGGCAGTGCACCGCCACAACAGCAAAGAACGGCGACTCGGAGTGTGGGGGAACTTGTATGAACCATTCAGGATCTTTGCTCTACTTACCTCGGAGAAAGCTGAAGCATTTCGCATACAGTGAACTGGAGAAATTCTTTCAGTCTCGGAGGAGCTGGGAAGGAGTTTTGGGGGCGGGGGATAGAAATATGCGGGATATTAACCCCCCTCGTAAGGGTGGCTAGGTGTTTGGGTGTGCAAGTTGTTCGGTGCATAACGCCCCCCCCCTGCTCCCCCCGCCTCCTCCACACTGTTGCGCCGTCCCTGACGTTTATGAGCTTGTCGCGACAACGACGACTTCAACATTGCGAGGGGTCCAGTCAACAGGGCCACACGCGCCGTGCAATTCCGTGATTGTGAAGCTCCCCCCTCCCGGCACTCCCACGGCTGCTGTGAATGCCAGCGAAATCGTACAAAAATCTCCTGCTCTCTCCTGCCCCCTGTATGACTCGATTTTTCGTTCGAGACCTTAACCCGCTTGGTGGACCCTTTTCCCATCGCTGCCAATATATTCACACCTGAGCAGTATTCTGCCATTCACCTGCGAACGAGCAACAGGTTTGCAGCCAGATATCATTGGTAAATACACACATGCCTACACTCTACCTGCTTCCATGCCTGTAGGAGGCAGAGAAAGAGAAAGGATTACAACAGTTAAATCAACGGAATATCTGACTTATTCCTGTCATGTCGGATACTCTAGAATAAGTTCCTTGAATTTCCCATGCAGGAAAACCGAATAGCTTTTTTCGCCTCATTATTCGGTAATGATAATACAGTTATTCGGTCCTCCCAGGAACGAATAGCTTACTTCAAGTTTGCCGAAACAGCATTATCAGCGAAAGAAAAAAACAATCCGCTATACGAGTGTAAATTTAGGGCAGTTTACATGCATACGGGGCTTTATGACGAGAGTGTCTTGCCGCTAAGCTCCGAACAGCCCCCAGTTATGTTTGGTGCTAAATGTTCTGATGCAAAGTAACTGCGCTTCTTAAAGTCGGCATCGAATGTTCGTGGATCACACGCAAGACATAAAAGGTGCAGTCTGGCTGGTTTTCTTCAGACCGGAGCTGAAAACTGTTCCACGAAATTGCCCTACGAAGAAAAATCTTAGAGGACCGCGAGCGGATCTGTCATTGCAACCGTCTCGGCAAGAAGTAAACAGCGTTTGATGCGTCATAGGGTGATGGGAAAACTAGGCTGTAGTGTGTTTAATTAGTGACTGGGCTGCAGGTGCAAGCAGGCGATTGGCGGCTTCACCTCAAGATTATCTCAAGAAATGACGGAGTTTCTATTGCTACGTCGAGATGGTTATTTCCAGAAAGTCAAAGCAGTTACTCACGCAGAGATTGTAAGTGCACTGTGGTGTTTATAACTCTGTGAACCCATGCACTGACCTGAATTTAGGGGGAAAAACGATTGTTTGGGATAATAGGAAGGAAGAGACACAGTTTACAAGAACACTTATCTTAAGGGAAGGAATATTAATATTTCCTGGCTGTTTAATACTAATACCTGAACACGTTCCAGTGGTGTACAACCACATACTCTTGAACAAACGGAAGATCGTTGGACCGTGTCAATGGCCGATTCGTGAAGTCTGGCGTGGAGATGCCCTTGAAAAAAGAAAGAAAGGGAAAGAGGTTGGGCAAGTGGAGCAATGTAATGCTAATGCAGTAGATCCAGACGTCTAGCGTGGGCACACACGTGTATGCACTCCATTCACTCGCCTAGCAACCTACGCACATGAAGCAGCGGAGGGATATAAAGAGAACCCCGGGATACGCAAGCAGTCGTCTGGTCACAGCGACGAGTCACGACATAATTAAAGGCTGCCCACTGGTGTTTGCTCCCCGAAAAGGCTGATATGACACGTTCAGAACGTGCATTGTCCTTTTCTTTGTTACATTCTATCACCACGTGGTTTTTGTTGTGACTCGCGTACGAAGTCCCCTTAGGACTGTTACCGTTTAACAGGCGTAGCCTTGGATGCGAAGCTTTGATTATTATAAAGCAGATGAATTCACGTCTGCAGGTACAAACACTCTTAAAGCTAGCCAGAGACTTCATGTGTTTGTTTGTTTGTTTGTTTATTTATTTATTTGTTTGTTTGTTTGTTTATTTATTTGTTTGCTTATTTACTTTCCAGAGCTGAGACTTACGACACCGCCGCGCAACCAGACAGTGTTGAACAACAAGCGGCTGCAACTGCTGTGCAAGGCTCAGGGCAGCGACCAACCCTTCCGCATCCAGTGGTACCACGACAACAAGCCCATGTACAAACAGGGCCAAAACTACCGCATCTCCGACCGCACCGGCACCCTGCGCTTCACGGAAGTCAGGGTCATCGACCGCGGCATCTACAAGTGCAAGGTGTGGAACGACTTCGAGGAGGTGTTCTCGGACCCGGTGCAGCTCATCGTGCATGGTAAGATCGCGCTTGCTTGCTTGTTTGCTTGCTTGTTTGTTTTATGGTTGCCTCCTAGTCGTTGCGCCGTCCTCCTCGATAAGTAATGTTCTGAACGCAGCCCGGGGTCTTCTGAACGGGAGAATACGATTGGCAGGGACTGGTGGGCGATCTGTATGACGCGAAGAAGATCAGGGCTGGTTGCATGGGGATTTATATCTCCTGTCCACACTTAAAGCTGGAATTTAATAAAAAAAAACAAGGCAAAAAGGCCTTGTGGCCGCTTCTTTGACAGGAAGCTCAGATACAAAATCTAATGTACCCTAGCCCAAAATTACAGAATGGAGTTTGTTGTCCTCAAGGACTCATTATACATACCAGTATTGTTTCTGATTAATCTACTGCATCTGTAGATCCTTGGCTTAGTGAACAACAACAACAACAAAATTATTTTTTTACAAAATAAAATACCTTTCATTCTAGGTTTATGACCTAGAAACTGTGGACGCAAAAACTGTTACTGTTATCAGTAGTTCGTCATATCTCAAGATTTTATCGCAACCTTCGTGTGCCTGTGATACGCATTCTTCACTACTGTTACAGATCTCTCCATAACCCCCTACTATCTATATAGGTATCTTATAGCATTCTGGTCTCTTTTGTTCGCGTAGCCTTTGTTGTACAAGCGGGAAGTTGGCTGAGGGTTTTTGAGATTTTCTTTTATTTTATTGCATCCTTTCTCCGGTGTATGCTGGCGCCAGTCGTCGCTGGTTACTGCTGGTTAAGACAGACTAGGTGTCTATTACCTGTGCGCTTGTACACACAAGTTTTGCATTTTAAACTCAAAGCTCGCCAGCTGGCGGCGTAGCTGCTCAGGATGCTTGTTGGCCATTACAACAATGTCGCGTTGAGTAACCTCGTGAAAATGGTTTTGTTTTGAGCTGGAGGTCCTTCACCAACACAGACTTGTCCTTGTGTTGATTGGCCGGCATCGTTCAGTTTGCGAAATTTTAGTTTCTATTCTTGCATGCACGCAAATTAGCACCGAAAAAGCCATCGGATATATATAAATATAAAAAACCAGGTTTTATGCTTTTTAAATCGCAGTTAGAAATTACAAACTCCATTTTTCGCACCATGGTCTTCATTGCGAATGGACACAAAGCAAGTATTTGGCCATATGACGAGAAAACGATTCGTTGTTGGGATTGTCTGTGTTTGTTGTTATTTGAAGCTCCCACGGTCAGTCTCACCTAAAATGGTCAGGTAATCCAAGAGCAGACTAACATGTTGTAGGGTCATTGCAGTCAGATTTGACGTCATTTCTTGTATTCTTTGACAATTTAAACTCGGACATCACGTGTGGGTTGTTGCTAAAGCTGCGCGTACGGCTGAAAACCATCTTGAGTGGAAATGTATTTGTTCACATCGATACAAGCTACATACTCCAATGCTTCTCGCTAGTCCGCGGTAGCAGTGCACTATTATGTGGGGAACGTTTATGCTTCAGAAATCGCGAGACACCGTTACACCTGGGTTTTGACTAAATGCGTGACACTCCAGATGGCGCTCTGCCTGGTTAGGCTGCACCCATCTCTCCTTCGAATAGCATTTTTAAAAAAAAATGTTGTTGCTGGTGTGTTGTTTACGTTTGGTGTTGCTTAATGCAGCAGACGGGAACGTTTCCAAGGCATTGGACTCTTTTTTTTTTTAAAAGCTAAGCCATCAGTTGTAACCATCCTTGGTTTAGTGAAGAACTCCTCGTTGGTTGTCTTAACCTGAAAGGAAAAGCGAAGTGGAAAAACAAGTGGGTCTACAAATGTTTGATGTTTGATGAGGTTTTAAAAAATTGTCCTGTGTTGGCTTGTATGAGCGTTCCCATCTGCCTGACAAGCCCATCTGCCATTCCGGTCATAAGACCAGCCGTAAGCTCTGTTCGCCCTGGGTATTTTACACAAACCTTAACGTATGACCAGAAGATACGAACGCCCATGCAAGCCACCCCTGTGTCGTTATGCGCTGCTGGCGATTCCCGTGACGAACAACAGCAGTCCAGTTGTAGTCGCATAGCCGGCGGACGTATTTATCCGCACGCATGTGCAACAGACGAAAAATCCAGGAACTATGACCTGCGTTGACTGGAACCGGTATAGGGTGTATAGCATCAGGTAAGCTACGGCCTTAGGTGCAAAGGATTCCGAAGTTCATCAAGACTAACGGCAGAGATGTTCATCAAGACTAACGACAGAGGCGTTCATCAAGACTAACGACAGAGACGTTCATCAAGACTAACGACAGAGATGTTCATCAAGACTAACGACAGAGGCGTTCATCAAGACTAACGACAGAGACGTTCATCAAGACTAACGACAGAGATGTTCATCAAGACTAACGACAGAGATGTTCATCAAGACTAACGACAGAGATGTTCATCAAAACTAACGACAGAGATGTTCATCAAAACTAACGACAGAGATGTTCATCAAGACTAACAACAGAGGCGTAACGCGATGCCTGTGATGAACCAGTAAAGATGGAGCCAACGCTAGTCGTTCATCAGTAGTGAGAGACCTGCTGCAGGTATACATGACATTGGAAAACAGCGGCTACGAAGGATGCAGTCACAGGAAATGATCGATAGACATGCTGAACTCCGAAAAGTACCGATGCTGAAATATTACGAGACAGTCAAAATAGAGTAATAGACGATAGAGACAAAGTAAATCAGCTGCGTGGCATCGAGGCTTTTAAAATAAATTACCACCGCGTCTTTTGCAGTTGATGTTCGGGTAAATTACCATATCGTCTTTTTGTAGTTGATGTTCGAGTAAATTAACATCGCGTATTTTGCAGTTGATGTTCGGTTTCAAAGTTCGGTTAGAAGGTCTCTTCGCTTTCCACAATAGAGTAATAGCGATAAAACTACTGGGCGGAGTTCCGTGAAAATTTGGATCTTTTCTTCACATACGAAGATCCACGTACTGTTGGCTTTACACGATGAAACCAGACGCAAAGAACTTATCCAGCCTCGTGCGTTGAAAACTTTGCCTGATTTCGATGAAGACTTTCCGTCCAGCAAGCTTCTCCTGCTCCAGATTGTGTCTGTAAAAGAATATTAGATCAAATGAAAACAATTGTGTTATTTTAAGGGTTGAACTAGATTCTTACGACTGCTTTCATCCGACTGGGCTGAGTCGTGTAAACCCGCGTTATGCGTGGTTTCCGCGACACGACTGAGTCTGGTGAAAACAGTTAAAATGAACTAACACAACTGCGGGCATGAAACAAGTATACTCGTTTCGAGGAGGAATTTCTCTCCACGAAGTCTCTTCTCCGCAAGCTTTTAGTGGGGACATGCCTCTCCAAAGAATATTCGATCCATTAAAAAAAATCAACTTATGTTTTGTTAACAAAAGTTGAAACTCTACAACACGGCAAGTAAGCATTAAAGAAAACAAGTCATTGTTCTCAACAGTTCACACTTTCCATATCAGATCTGGTCGATTCGATTCGTAGAACCATCACCATAAGTACAGCGCCTCAGTCACACTCATACAGCCACAGCCATACAGTACAATACAGGTAATTACAATACATTCAGTACAACCTGTTCCAATACAACAGCTAAAACATGCCATCTTTACATGCATGTATACCGTACTACCTCTACACCATAGTAAATTATTCTCACTTTCTCTCTGCCCCCCCCTCTCCCTTCTTTTCCACCGCCACCATCCCCCATGTACAAATGCACCACTGCAGGCTGGCTATACTACTGTTAACAAAAACCAAAACAAGCAATAGAACTGCTTACGGTTTTTTTCTCTTCTCAACTAATGTCGCAGTGCGATGTTGTACGTACTGGGGAAAAAAAACATTATTTAAACCAACAACATTTGGGATAGTTTCTTATTGACCACCTTCATCCGATTTAGTCGAGTCTTGTAAATCCCGCATAAAAGACACTGGGGCGAACGGGCCATGCGGCCGGTCTCACAACCGGAAGGATAAAGATGAACGTTCACGCACCCAGATCTGAGTGGTAATGATATATGGCATGGTCCATTTATAAGCACGTCGTGTTCCCTTAAAGCTACATCCATATATTCTCCTAGATGTGCGGTAATCACTTTCAGCTTGTTAACGTCCATTCTTCAAATGCTTTTCTCGACTGCTGTCACCAGATGTCTTTCCCACGTTTGAGTGAAGTGTAGATTGTAGTAAGTTTTTGGCATCCTGTTGATACCATTAATCACGTCTCACCCAGAATAGTATATCTCGAGATATATGGTTGTGGCTTTAAAGGGACGCGTCGATAGGCAGCCACGATACCTTTATTTGCAAACACACGTCCACTTCAGTCTGAAGTTGTGCATACCAAGTTTTGTGTATAGGCATGTTATGTAGAGGGGTTTTTTTTAATTAAAAAACACGAAATACTCTGTATATGTAGATGATCAAAACAAAGCAAAATATTTTAGAGGGGTTTTCAATGTTGTTAGATCTTTCTTTCTTTGTTAGCTGATATAATTAGGATCGTGCATTAGGTATTGGATTCTGAATGCGTAGGTGCAAAAAGCAATATCGGAAAACAGCTTTGAAAAACTGGTATGGAATGAGATCATCTACGATCTTCGTTCGTAGAAGTGGCTCTCCATTTTCTGTGTTGGTTGTCTGGGCTTTGTCTGAGCATTAATGTATGATCACTTCTTTGAGCTACAAGTTCTCCCCCCACCCCCCGCCTCAAAAAAAAAAAAAAGGTTCAGACGGCACGATTTACACCTGACGAAGCCCTACCTTTTTCAGCTCATGCTGCTTGTCGGGATGCTTGTAAAACTTCGCCTTATTTTTATACGGAACACTTAGAGCAGAACTGAGCGCAAGAAGAGGGCGGGGTGGCGTGCGGGGTAATGGTTAAACAAGTAAACTGTGCATTTACAAGGGTAAGGTCGAGGACCCGTCTGTCACCTCCCTCTCAGCAGCGGACGGATGATAACAGTGGCGCCGCCTACCGTGTTTTTCTTACGCTGGCATCGGTTGTCGCCCACGAATAGCCTGGTCGACATTGTGTGGCAGGACCCTGTTAACCCGCTGGTACTTCAGGAATGACGGGAATGCCTGGTGCGTGCGCGGGTGAAGTGCAGTGTGCAGGGGTACCCGTAAATAGATCTGCATTTCATCGCCACTTGAAATTCCTTCCTTTTATGATAGCGATGGCGATAATGTTCCCACCGCGGGCTGTCCGGGCTGTAGTCCCATGGACCGACCCACATAACTGGCCGATAACTGTACCCGAATTACTGGGCTCTTTGTTACCATGTAAGTTGTGGCACAATAGGGGATTGGGAATTGTGTGCTTTCGTAGGTTGCACAAGTATTTGATCTGTCCGGCTGCTTGTTTATCTATCTTCCCGCCTGCCTGTGTATGTCTCGTATTTGACTGTGTTGGTTTACTGTCAGAAGTTTCTCTAGTTTTAAAATAAATGTGCGCGCAAAAATAAGCAAACACGATGCAAAAACGTGAAAGCTCTTGATCATTATTTATTTATTTGCGTGACAACAAAATGAGTGGAAAGCGTGGCTCTGAAGGTTTTAAAGTAAAGCACCATGGCGTCTTTTTGCAGTTGTTCGATTTAGTGTTTATTTAGCAGGCCTCCTCGCTTTCCACAAGCACACAATTCTTTTGTGAAAAAAAAGTTAAGTATGGTGTTTAGCTCTATGACCAAAGTGGAGTGCTGGTAAAACGATGCCGATGTCGTTGGACCTAAACAGTCGTCTGTCGACTCCGTGAAGATGACTCAAAGCTGTTACGAAACACAGAATCCCGCTAAACGACGTCATTGTTGTTTTGTGATATTCCACATTAAGGAGGCGAAGATGCCGCATCTTTGTAAATAGTCTTCCCCAGTGTTCCCTAAAGTTTTAAAAACCAAGGGTCACACTGACCCCTTGTTCCAAATTTTTAGAGTCGTTTTGTGAAATTCAAAGGTAATGAAAGCACGGGAAAAACTTGTTTTACTGTGTTAAAAATGTGTGAATTACCTGCATGTTGGAATATACAAAACTGTGTTTAGCTAAACTGATCAGAGACTCCAAAAATCACTGTCCAGGGCTGACGTGTACTTTTAGTTCTGCTTTTTTTTATACCAAGCATAAGCTGAAGATCACAGAGAAGAGTGAGGGTTAATGCCGAAAATTCTTAAATCCATAAACAAATCTATTCCCTTTCAGTTTGGCCAATCTTGTTGCTAGAACTCTGCGAAGCTTCCGTGCAGCGTTTGAAGTACGTTTTTTCCCATTGTTGTACTCTAGACAGCTGAATTCATTTGACCATCATTCATTTCATTTACACTTTGCAACTGTCCTCGCTTCGCTTCTGCAGGTTTTAATGTGCAACAGGTATTCTGTCCCACTTTCGGTCTCACGTGTAGATCGGGAGGAGGGGGCGCTCTTCCAAAATTATGTCAGCGGGCTCTCTACTGCGCGTATTTGTGGTTGTCAACCAACGAAAGAGAGGAATTGTAGAACATCCGCGGTCACAGAACGTGTAAGATGGATGCAGCTTCAGAAATCAAAGTGTGGAAGTTGGATGTGCACCTATGGAGTTGCGGTTCCCACCCTTGGGGTTGTTTCTGGTTGTAACTGAAACAATCGCGTCTCAGTAGGCTTACGTCACTGGCGTGTTGTTTCAGTCTCGATTACTGAAGTCTGTAGGACTTTTACAAAGGTTTTGAAATCGATTCTTGGAGTGAGAAAAAAAAACCCAATGTGCGTCACAGTGACGTACAGGGCCATCTTTCGTGCGTCATTTCTCACATGTGTGCGTCATATTCCCCCAGTTCTACGTTTTCGGGAACATTGTTTCCCTTCGTTTTGAAAGCTGACTATAGCCTGGCATGCAGGAATGACGATAGGATTTTAAATAATCCCCCCCCCCTCCTCCAAAACTGAAAAGCCCTGAAGACAATCACTGTGCGTGTCTCATGTCAAGATCTTTCTCCAGAGACTATCGAAGGATAGTCTTTATTTATCGGACGAAGTAGTCTGTGGTTCGCAGAACGTGGCCACGATCAAGAAAGACCCATACAGCAACTGCGACTGGACGCTGTTAGGTATTTATACATCAAGAAAGATGCATGTTTTCTTATGCATTTTCAGCCACAGTGTCTGATCTCGCGCTAAATCTACTTCCTTCGTCCCTGCTTCTCTCTTTTCCAGATGCATTTTACATTCAGGTATAATTTTAAATACTACCATTTTCCATGACAGACGTTGCTCAGTCCTGTAATCTTTTGTTATAAACTACATCATCTGAACATTTCAATAAACTACATTTTAAAAATGCGTACTCCCGACCCCAGTGTGTAGATTTTGCAGCTGAAGATAGACGAGTCGGTTTGTTTTGAAACTGCAGGCAGCTTTTCGATTACAATCAGCCAGCTATCAACTGGCGTTTGTCGGGGCAAAGTCATGATGTGAATACTCGTCGCGGGGGAGGGTAAGTCGGAGACTGGCAGAACCACGGGAGGCGAATGCAGTCCGGCTTGAGTCAGTGACGTGAGACGGCATCACAGGGACGAGGGAAACAGAAAAATCAGACGACGCTGGAGAGCTATTTACATCCGACGAAACAGGAGCTCAGACACGATTTTTAAAAAAAAATGTGAAACTCTTCCCACTCCCCGATAAACCACTCCCCATCACCCATCCGGCCTGCTGTGCCCCTCGGCAAGGCCACAGAAGGTTTTGCCTGACGCTGTTGCTGCGTGTGAAGTTTCCCGACCCAGTTCACCCCCACCCACCCACACTCACTTTGTTGCCTTTGGGGTGGGTGGGTGTATGTGGGACGCCAGGGTATGCCTCAGGAAGCAGGGTTTGCTTTTATAGATGTGATGCAATTCTGCTTGTCCCCCATCACTCCCCCACATCTCTCTCTTTCCCTGTCTTTCTTAGACCAAAACGGAATAATAGGACGTGTGTGTATTTGTAGTTGAAGGGCAATATACGGATTGGTTTTTTAAAAAAATTACTTTCCCTTTAAAGTCCCACCTGTTTGACAGTGGCTGACCCGTTTGATGCGCCATATAGGCCTACCATTTTCCAACCAGAATAACCGATTTTCCTTTTAAATATTGAAGGAAAGCGTGTGGGGAGGGGGAATAACTCAATAAATATGCCCGAAGTGGTGAAATGGTTTAAAAACAGTATGGTTTGTGTATACGGAGCTCTGTCATACATAAAAGCACAGCGCACGTCGATCGTCCGAGTGCAGACGCACCTGATATCATCATGCGACAGTGCGAACATACCACAAGTGCATCAGCTTTTGTAGGTGCGCAAATGATTTCCCTCTCACGACCATAGCAAAACAAACAACGGCAGCCACGTGACAGATGCTATCGTAACAGTGCGGCTTGTTTATGACCGTGCAAAAACCCGCGATGAGCTGGCGAGTAGATGCAGCAAAGGTGGGGAGGAGGGGAGGAGGGGAGGAGGGAAGGATGCATTGGCGCTAGAACAAAAACGCGGATCATAATGTGACCTTCTTGTACCAAACGTGCGTTACCATAGGTACACTAGTCATTTATATTTGTTGCCTCAGTAACCAAACAAATGTACACGTTTTGCTGCTGGTGTTATCTCCGCGCCTGGTTTGAGGTCACTCAGATCCCCGTTTTGTCGTCAACGATTTTTCGTATAAGATGCGTGGCTGTTTAATTATGTGTGCTTTCACTTCTGTAACAATCTGTATAACGAAACATTCGTTTTATAACCCGTTAAATCTAGAAAGAATGTTTTTATGTCTAATTTTTCAATCCATTTGGTCTTTGTACACACAGCCCCGACATCGCGGCCACGTACAGCTGACAAGGTATTTTGACTAGCCTTACCGGGCGATAGAAGACCGCGTTTACTGGTGCCAGATGCCATGGCAGATATGATTTATTAATAAAAATAGACGCAGTTGAACGTACTTCGATCGACCGACTGTTTTCTTAGGATCCTAATGCAAGATTCACCCTAAAGATGTACCTGGAGTGCATTTTCCCGCGCACTTCCCGCGGCATTCCTTGTCACCAAGCCTACATCAGCAGCCTTTGGATGCTGCGTAGTCATAAGATAAAAACGTAGAAGGAAGGTAATTCTTGTTGGTAATATAAAAGTACATCTGTAAATTAATTCTGCATTGTGTGCGTTGACAGAAGTACGTTACTTTAAGTGAAAAGGGAATGTGCGTTGATTGACGTGATGGAACCGAGAATTGTGCCGCCAGAAACGTTATTTTAATGCACGGGTCACAGTCTGAAGCTCGCATGTTGACAGCAAAGATTTCACCAACGACCATGAAACCCCATGTGCGGATATTATAGTGCTAAATTTAAAACAAGGGAACTGGACCAGGCTAGAACAGGACAAGGACGAAGACAATCTCACGTAGAGGGCACTACCCCTTCATCAGGACGACACAAAAACGACGAAAAAAAACGAAAAAGAAAAAGACTTAGCTGCAGTAGATGTGCTATGTGGGTGACATAGCAGGTAAATGACCAAGGGACAGTGAGTAAGAAGGGTCAAAGAGGGGCAACCAATCGCTGTGCTATTTATTTATTTCATGTAGTAGGCGAACTGCTACTGGTTTTCGGGCAGCCGACTTGAGAAAGTGGTGTTGACATGGTCCTCGGGATACGATTAACGTGTCCGCGTTCTGCTCTGTTTCAGCACCTGCAGAAATCATCGAGTACCCACAGCGACACGTGTGGGAGACATTTGGCAGACTTGCCACCTTAGCCTGTGTGGCGGCGGGCATCCCACTGCCAGTCATACAGTGGCGTGTGAATGGAACCTCGGTCAGTTGCATGTTCTTATTTTGTTCGTATACCGCAGATATTTGACAATAGAACATTGTGCAGCATAAATAAAGAACATTTGTACGGACTGTTTTACAGGCATCATTCCGTCCAACATTACAAACGACCCTGACAGTGCACTGAAACTGGCAGTGTCGGGGGATATTTAAAAAGTAAATATTCGTGTATATTGATGTTAGATATATTCAAGATTTTGTCCATTACAAGCCAGAGAAATGCAATGGAACGGCGTGAAATGGTTTTGGATACGGCAGCTTTGTAAGGGGAATAACCTGAGTAAACGGGAATTAAGGATTTTGCTGGAGTTGTTTCCCTTACATTAGACTCCCTGTGCATCGAGCCGTTCCGGCATGGCCAAATGTTCACGCGCTTGTGTGCTTGTGTTTATGATGAAGTTGTTTGCGATTTTAGTTACAGTAACACAATGTTCATCTACCCTCGCATTTTTGTGTGTGCGTTGGTAGATAACGGAACAAGATTTTCCTTTGTATGGGATTCAAAAAATCGTGGAGAGACAGAAAACGGAGGTGACCCAGCGGTCAGTTATACACATCAATGCAACAGTGTCGGCGGAATTTGAGTGTGAAGCAGTCAACAAACATGTTGAAGGAATCACAGTTGTGTCTCAGAAAACCTACCTCTTCGTTGAACCACCCAAGGGTGAGTCTCCGTTCTTAAAGATCTAGTGATTTTTGTTCTCACTTAGCAGTAGTAAAATGTGCTCCTTGAACTTTCGTAGACACTTACAAATTATCTGTATTTCATAAATGCTACTTGTACTTTAAAAATTATCAGTTGTTACGTCTTTTGAGATATCTGATTAACATTTTGTTTAATTATGTCTTCCTTTTGCGTATGCCTTGTTATTTTTTAAATTTATCCTCAATCAGACTTTTACTCCTACGCTCCTAGACACGCCAACACTGCTGACAGAGTGACAGTAATTTAAGTAAGACTGCAAACTTGTAACAGGCTGAGACAGGCTCAAGCGTGGGACTGTGTTGCCGCTGTTAGCAGAGACAGTGTCAGCATGACGCGTTCAGAGATGAATTTCAGTGAAGAAATCTTGTCTTTGCATTCAGTTCATTACTCTTTTCTTTTCATTTGTCAAATTTGTATGAGTGAGTATTACTGTGGGATTTTCCTTTCTTTTCTTTTTTTCCTTCCTTTCTTATTTTCTTTACTTTTTTGTCGATAAAATAACAACAGGCAGGATTGCACGTCGCCAGACATTTGGATCCAGCTGTCAGAGTGTGGCAATGGGGGATAAGGAATGGTTCTGTCAGTTGGTGGGGTGGGGGGCGAGGAGAGGCGAAACTCTCAAATATCAGGCATGCGGGAGTCCGTGTACAGTTCCGAGGCGACAAGACGAGTGCGGCTGGATGAAAGTGGCAAGGCGTGCTCAGAAACCTCTTGTGTCAGCCCGAACCGTTTTGCAAGGCTTGTGATAGAGGCACGTGGGGTGGGCTGGGGGGCGGGGGAAAAGATGTATTCGGCTGCATCTGCCGAAGAGACATGTCCATAAAGTGTAAGGAAAGAACCACGGTTGACGCGAAGTGAGGAGAGCGTTGAGTGAAGAGGCGCTTCAGTCTGCAGGAGAACGGAAAGGAGGCTTTTGGTTTAAGAAGCGTTGTAACGGCCCTTCTGGCGACACTCTACAAATCAGCCGGCGATGTGGCTGGAACTAGACAACGCGCTTAGGCCTCCAGACACCAGCGCTTGGAACTCTCCCTTAATGTCTTGTGCCACACCTTCCGTGCGACGCAAGGCAGGCGTGTGATGAAAGCTTTCAGTGCAAATCCTTGACACTAGCCGACACTAGCCGACATGCAGGAGAAATTATGCAGGCTTTTCTTACAGTGCTTGACTCGGTGGGATGTTGGTTGCAGCGGTTTCTGGAGCAAGGAATTCAAGACTATCATGGTCGACTCTTTTTTTCAGAGCTGACATAGTTCACCTGGGTGTAACTCTTGGGTCGTAAGGACCTTTCTTAACGGAACGCACATTCTTACGGTTAAAAAACTGTAATTCCTGGTGATAAAGTTTCTTTTATCAGGTCCAGCAAGTGTCACCATGATTATGTTTGATTTGGGTGGTGAACCGACAGAATAGTTTTCTTCTTTCTAAACATAGTCTTCATGCAAATGACGCTATAAACATAGCTTTGAATATTTGGCAGAATGGGGTTCTCACACGAATTACGCAAATCAATTGATACTGCTTTTCTCGTGCACTTCTAAGAAATCGTTGTAACATAACACAAAACTCTCCAGCTGGAGTAACGGACATGACCGCTGCACAGAAAACCAAATTCTGGCTAGAATTTTAGGTCCTTGTGCAGTGATCATACACTCCTGGCTTATGCACTTGCATCCGTGCGTAAGTTAGTGGGAGGGGAGGTGGGCAGGTGGGTTGTTTTGGGAGGGAAAGTGCTCCCACATCTCGGTGATTTCGCACGGGGGGTGGGGGTGGAGGGGAGGAGTTGACTTGGGGAAGGAAGGGGGAGCGAAGGGGGCGTGGCTTGGTGCTCTTAACTGGTGGTGACTACGTAGAGTCCCTCTTGCTGGTCGCTTTCCTGGCCCACTGTCGCTGCTGGTGGAAGGTGTGTGTGTGTTGTGGCTTGGGTGGTGGGGTGCTTGCTGGTCGTCCCTACTGTCGTCCTATTCCTGCATTCTGTTCATCTCTACCTCTGTGTTCAGCTGTTACTTTTAATGCTGTACAATTTACGCTTGTCCTTTAGTTTACTTAGTGTATTTTAATGGTTTTACCCCCTTTTTGTTTAATTTTGTATTTTGTTTTTATTAGATATATCAATCGCCTTGATGGGCGTTTGCTACCTGCGGTGTCAGATCCATTATGTATTGTCTTATCTTTTTTAGAGGATTTAGAGACGATTTTAGATTTAAGTTAAGGCTCAGATTGTGCAGACCATTTTTAAATTTATCCCTTTCCTGGCTGTTTAGGCTAGGCTACACTCTAGCAGGACATGAGCAGTGTTAAGTCTGTCCCCACATCTGCAGGTCACCGGGTCCTTACGAATAAGATCGTAGGTGGGTGGATGGGAGGGTTAAAAATTAACGTCAGTTCAGCCGGAAATGCTCCTGACGAGGGTAGAAGGAGGATGATGACACAGGGTTCTGGATGAGAAAAGATGGAGGAAATCGGAGACCCAGAGAAACCCCCCACTACCAGCCCTGTAGGCAGTAGCCACGTGCAGAAAAAATACTTGTGCCGGATGCGGGATACGAAAACACAACCCTCTGTGTCGGTGACAAGCACGCGATCCGGAGCGGGCGAGCGAGCCAGAGAAAAATGAGAGAAATGTAGACTGTCGGGAAGAAAGAGTATGAGGATATGCAGACCTGTTTGTTCGGAAGGGTGTGAATGCTAGCAGATTATTAAGCAAAGACAGTTTAAATTAAAAAAAACAACCTTTTTTTATATTTTGTTCTCTGAATTCTGCGCAGACAAAACACACCCCACAAACCCCTAATGCGCCGTACTCCCCAACAAAATGCGGCGTGTCATTGTTCCCATAGCGTATGGAAATGCCTCTGTTAGGCACAGAATCTGAAATGACAAAGCGATATGTCCTTGGGACGCACATTTTTAAAAACTCAACACACGTAGGTATCCTCATTTCTTTACAAGGAACCCTGAGAATTCCTAAGCAGAGAGTCCCAGGAACCCTGCTCAGTTTTTGAGGCTGTTAGGCATGTTTTCCTCGCCATCTGATGCACGTTGCTCGTTTCTTCACTTTATTTTCTACTTGTCGTTACACCCTGTAAGCTTTCTTTTGGAAATACAGACGGATCGAGCGAGTAAGATCCTCCATGCTCCAGAAACGTCTTTGCAGACAGGAGCGAGGAATTCAGAAAATTATCACCAGGCTGTTTCTGAGAAAGCTGGTCATTAATCCAAGATACTGGGCGAATGAGACGATCTTTTTACGGCATTATCAGATTTGGGTGGCATTTTGGCGAGGGAGTTAGGCGTGCATTACCGACTGTCGGATCTTATCGCTACACACACCAAGGTTTCGCTGTAACCACTGGACACGCCGAGGGCTGGTATACAGCACACACACACAAAAAAAAAGGCCGTTGAAGTGGTTTGGAAACAGGGATTTGCGTGTTGTGTCGCCGCTGATAAGCGGACAGAGCGTTCTGCACACAGCTACGAAGACGGGGGAGTAGATATATATGTTCTGCCGCATTATCTTTTTTTTATCAGGGTCTTAGTGTTTACTGCGAGAGGCTGCATGTCTAGTTGTGGCAGCACTTTAGAGAACAGCTTCTTGTCACAGAACCTGGCGAGACATCGAAGAATGACCAAAACAAAATTGTTGAATTCTTGTGCTTGTTTAAGCTTGGGTTTTTCGTGCTTAGGTCGGATGTAAGCGTCCTTCTTCTGATTTTTTTTTGTCATTGGTTGCATTCTTTTTGTGTTTTACTGGGGATAAGAATGTCTCCAGGAACGGAACTCCACAAAGTGCGGAATTCTCAGGCATTGCACCGGAATGTCGTGTTGTGCTAAGTATTA
>SMGT01011392.1:502894-519123 GCA_004794575.1 Lanistes nyassanus
CTTTTCTTTCTTTCTTTCTTTCGTTCGTTCCTTCGTGATCGTTTGAGAATTCAGATTCGGAAGGAAGCGGGATTTGCAACCCCCCAAAATTCTCTTTTTCGTAAAAGGAGAAGAAAGTTTCTCGCTATTACTTTCCTAAACCAAAGGTGGGGCACACTAATTTAGAATGATGATGGATAGAGGAGGAACTCTTTTTCGTGATCTTATCACACGCAGACGGCTGCCAACGCTCTTCCTATCACGTGATCTGTACTTCATGCGTGGGTTATATCATTATATTTTGACCTAAGTTTCTCCATCTCTCTCTCTCACGCACTCACTAGCACGCACACACACACAAACATCGTCAGACGACGATAGAGGCAGACGAATTGAGACGGATGGTTATAACCAGGATCACATGTATGTGCACTTTGGAAAATCACCGGGACGCTTTACAAACAAGACATTTTGCAGGAGGTAGCAAGGTAGGTAGATAATGTTAGAGGGACAGTGCTGCCACCTGGCGGTGATTTCGCCATATGGGGTGTGGGTGGGGGAATGGGACCTATTACTAAGCCAGACACTGACAGAACCATCAGACTGATAGCCGCTTGTTTCTTGCCTTCTGCATGTTTGCGTCTCAGTACGACATATCAAAACGCGGAAGAGAGTGGAGAAGTCCTCACCCCCCTCCTCCGGGAATGTCATTGACAGTCAGCGGCAAACTTATCGCTGGAAACATCTTGTTCTGCACCTTTCCTTCTCCCTCCGCCGTGCGTTCATTTTGGAACGGCCTTCAGCCTGACTGCACGACTTGTGGCTTTTAGCTTTTGCTCTGCTGCAATACATCTTATGTTGATGACTTTTGCCCTGCGCTGAGCTGAAGCAAAGAAAGCGTGTTAAAAGGGATTTAAGTGCTGTCAGCATAACGGCGGCTGTCGTAGCAGAAGGTGTCAAATTAATTCAGACAACAAACGGGTATCGTAAGAACTACTGCTGGTAATTCTTTCACAGTTCGAGAGCCACGTCTTATGTGTGCGTCTGAAAAGGGCTGTAACTGTACACCATTTCCACAGAGCTTGATCAACAAACGTAGGACTGTATATTTATCTACGTGTGCAGTATAGGAAATATTCTAGCTCCGTGCAGGTAGATTTTCTACTCACAGTTATGGAGGTCTCTTTTACTGGAGTGGTGGGGCGAGCACTAAGAACCTGCAGAACCTCTCGGCCATTGTTTCGCTGACCAGGACGGTTGTAGCTGGACACAGGTGACGCAGATACGTCTGTGAGGCTGGCCATCAAAAAGGCGGAGTCTAACTCACAGCTTATGTGCATAGTTGTGCATGTAAAGCGGGTCTTACACGGCTCGGCTAAGTTGGATGACAACAATCCTAAGAAACTAGTCCATTCTGCTACCAAACAAAATTGAATTTTTCTTCATTAGGGATTGGCTATTACTTAAAGACATATGTTTTCACTCAAATTTCGGCGAGAAGAAACATGTCGGAGAGAAATTTTTAATCGGAATGCTCCCAGTTTGATTTGTTCCTTACGACCGCTTTAATGCAAGTTTGTCAAGCAGTGTGAACCCGACCTAAGTTACTCCGCTTATAAACATTTAAGTGACAATAAAATTACTCCATTTAACTTCTTTTAAACGCACACAGTTTGCCGTCCTGTTTTGAACAAACAGGCTTGCAAATCTTATACAAGGATCTCCCAACTATCAGAATGGCCAAGTTTTGATCAGACGGATGGGCCTGTTAGCGGAAAAATAAAGTACTCTGTTTTTATCTTAAAAATCCAACGGCATGAACCAGCAGTTTCATTCTGAAGGCCCCTAGGCACCGTATGCATATAAACTGCTAAATTTATACCTGAGTAGCAGATCTTTTCTGTCTCTGAAAACGGTTTCAGCGAAAATGGAATAAGCTATTCGCTCCTGGGCTGGGTTGCATGAGCGTTCTTATCCCCTGTTCATACATAAAGGTGTACTTAAAATACACAGGGTAAATGGGCCTTACAACCGCTCTTATAACCAGAAGAGCAGCTACGAACGCTCATGCAAGCCGGCCCTGGGACGACCAAATAACTTATTACCGAACAACGAGGGGAAAATAGGCTCCTCGGTTTTCGTGCATAAGAAGTTCAAGGAACTTAGTCTAGAATATTCGCCATGACAGGAATAAGCTATTCGGTTGTCTTGCATACGTAGCCTGATCGTGTTACCGCTAGGGAAAGGTTCACCGAGAAAAATGACAAGTTATAGAAATGCTAGAGGGCAGAGGAGGTCGTCTATCTGGCTTTTCGGTCGGTGCTTAGAGTCTTGTATTTTTTTTAACATTTTGCACGCTTTCATACATCTTTATCATAATCCGACACTTTAACAGTAGCACACATATCCCATTCATTGCAAAGAACTATAATCTTGTATATCAACAAGTGTGGCTAAACTCTGAAACAACGTGAAACGCAATATTCTAGAAACACAATTGAATTCCTTAAAGTAATCCTAGCGACTAAAATATATCAAATCTGTCCAAACGTGTGTGTGTGTTTCCTTGTGGGTTCTTTGTATACACTGAGAAAATATCTCTACGATGGCCATTTTAGTGTGAATTTACGTGATTTCAAGTCCAAGTGTGTATTTAGTTTCCTAGTTTTGTGTCTTTTATGTCGATATTTCAGGACTACATTCTTGGCGCCTTTCTTTAAAAGGGGTGCGAGACGACACTAACGAGCACTAAACAGCGTTGACGGGAACGGCTTCATAACGGTTTCTGAACAGCCAGACTCCAGTGTCGTTTGGTATCCGACCATCCGGAAGCTTCAGAGCGCGTTTGTTTGCCATGTTTATTCACTTTCTCCAAGTTTCTCCGAGAGTTTTCCTTGCCGAGACCATGATCCAGAGTTCTTTAAGTCTGTCCATAGTCTACAAAATCGGATAGAAATTTTTGCCTATTTTGTTCTCAGTCTTTAAATCCACACGATATACTCGTTTTCAATAGGGATGCACGCATTTCATCACACTCCTTTTTCATTTTAATAACTGTAAAATTTAATATGGAAGCGTTTCAGTTTTCTGTACAAACGAACTTTTAAAAGAATGTTTTGTCGCATTGTGTATTATGTATTCATATTTTTATATTTCCTAATCCACACACAAAATTCGAATTCGTCTCAGAGTCGGTTATACGTGACGGGGGTTCGCACACGTGCAGCGAGGCATCCCGGATAGCGGATAACCATTCTCGCAACACCAGCACGGGCTGCCGTGGGCTCGGTGTGTGGTTTTCTCATTGAAAACAGTAGCAAGTCTGCGGCGATCAGCACAAGGACAGGTGCTTGTCGATGGCTGGAGTGGATACAGGGCTATCTATGGGGCTACACCTGACACCAGATGCATGGGGCATAAATAAACGGGGCGGCTCTGTTTTTACAAGACGCTTTTTGTAGTTTTCTCAACTGTCCCGCTGACGTTTTGATCAAAGCCACGGACTTGAGGGTCACTTTTGTGTGCCAACTAGAACATATACAACATTTTTATATCAGCTGATAAGATGTTAGTGTTATATATAAATATGGACTACACCTAATAAATCAATCACGCAGATATATGATCAGATCGACTTGCAGGTGAAGTGCGGCATATTTTTCTAATCTTCCGCTCGTTTGGTTTTGAAGCTGAAACCGCTTTATGCTGTCGTTTGAGATTTGACAGGTTGGAGTGATACGAAGAGACGATGAAGTCTCTTACTGTTGCAGATAGTCGTCAGTTTGATGACCGACAGGGTTACGTCCCTTCGTCGGGGTATCCGGTATTGTGTTGCGAGTCGAGCCGGTACACTCGCACTTCCGCAGACATCGTGCACGGTGCGGATTACTAATCCGTTAGTGGAATCGGGTGCTAAATATCACAGATCTTTCGAGCTTATTTAGTTTTGGGCCGAAACTTAAGCCATCAGTGCGTGCGTCCTGAGCGGAACGAAACAGGTGCAGTTTCTCTGTCTTCATGTGGAATGCGCGCGCATCTGCTGGCGCAAGTGCACGACACGGCGTTGATCAGAAGGAGGCAGAAAATGTCTTTGCACGGTAGATTATTTGGGCGACGAGTTAATAATAATATGCACGCTAAGGTTCACAAATATCGTGTCTGCGAATTCCCTTAGGGTTATTATTATTAGTTTTTTATATTAAGGTGTTTCATTAAAAGCGTTTCCCCGGAAAAGCAATTTCCTCTACCTTTTCCGACGGAGAAAAGAAATAAAATAAAAATAAAATCTGTATATTCATCGTGAATATGCAGCAACTAAGCAACCTCCAGCTCCATTAAAAAAAAGACTGGCTTTGATTCGTGGTTGATGGAGCAATTTTCTGGCGCACTGTGTAACGCCTGTGCATTCACGCATCGCGTGCGTGCTTTCGTATGTGTGTGCGTTAAGTGTGCATGCACTAAGGAATCGCACAAGGCCATCGAGACCAAAAAATGATGTAGAAAATGCATCACGATACAGACGTGCCAGACAAAATTTTCATTTCCCGCCAAATGGATTTGTTGTTTGCTTGTCTTTGCGTGAAGCTCTGTGTAGCTATGAATGTTTGTGTCAACGACTTTTAAAGAAAACTGAATAAATCAACATCGTCGTCATCGTCGTCGTCGTCTTCATCGTCAGTCGCGATTGAGCTCCCGTGTTTACAGCTGTCGCAGCCGTGTCTAAGCACCTTTAGAGGTAAGGCTAGTTAAGAGCGGGGGCAGGCCGAAAGCCTTTAAGAGGCTTCGCGCACCTGTCGTTGGAAAAACAGAAAAGCACGAAGCAAACGCCATGTCCCGGCGGTTGGGGATTTAAAAGTTGTGTTGTTGCTGGTCTTGTACAGTTGTAGGAAAGCTGTCTACACCATCTGCACCGAGCATGGCAGGCTGTGGGTGCCCAGCATCCCCAAGGTTTTTCGCACAGCGCGCTGCACCCTTCGCGTATGCAGTGTGTCCCGTCCACCTCGCTGCCCTTCCTTCCCCCGGCCGGCTACTCGGAGGATCTGAGGATGCTCGCGAACAGTGCGGCCTTGTTCTTGATAATGTTTTGAGTGTCGTGCACTACTTCAATCTGAAACTAACAATTTAAACACAACATGCGTTCGTCCAGTTGCCTCCTTCCCCACCCACCACACTGCTACACATCCCACCTCCCTTGCTCACTGAGGAGGGAAAAGGATCTGATATGACATTTGCGTAGATGTAAGTGGCGATGCCCGACATTTGCTCATGATATGCTTGTGTCCTCTTGCGTAAACCCACAGGGTCGGCCGGTGTTACGTCACACCCAGCGTGACGTCTCGCTACCCCTGCATAATTTCTCGGAGTGAGTGACACGCCCTCTATGTGTATCCGAAGTCAGCTACTTTAGGATCTTGTAATGCTGCAATAGCGGCGGAAGCCCCCCAGTCTGGAGCAAAGAATTTATATCTGATCACGGGAGTCCCCTCCCATCCGACAACGTGTCTCTAGGGAGCTATTTATATAGAAAATTGAATCCAATGTGCACGAAATTAAATATAAATCTGAAGCATAGGATGGGCCCGAGGGCTAAGACAGGGTTGAGCAGTAAAATGTAATGGCTTTAGCACAGGAAGAGACAGAGACGAAACGTTACAGAGTTACAGACCCTGTCACTACTTGTTACAGAGTGAAGGGGCGAGAGGATGGTGGGGGTATGTCGGTGTGGCCGGAGGGTGGGATTGGGAGCAGTAAGATAAGTAGGCGCGGGTTACGGAAATTGTTCCGAGATGGTATCTCCGTTTCGGAAGAGATGTGCTTTGCTGGGAGGCTCTCAAGTCGAGCAAACTCTCGGCTTCACGGGTAACTTGAAACAGCCGCAACAGCTGTAGCCGCTGAGACAGGCTCCTTGTTTCCACCCCAGCGCCATCGCTACCACGCGAGCTCTGCTGGCTGCCGCGACAGGAAGAAATCTGTCTGATGTGACGGAGCCTGTTGTCTGCATCGACAGGAAGCGGGTCTGTCTGTCCGATCTGTCTGACCTTATGCGTCTGTGTCAGTGTATCCGCGCTATGATCATTAAAACTGTGAAATTTCTATTTTGTTGGGGGAACACTGAGGGTCTTTGTCTCGTATGCGGCTCTTAATTTCTCCTAAAATCGGACACAGAAACAGCCCGGGCCTCTGCCTTTAACCCCACGCCGAATATTGATCTGGGAGAGATTTAATTTAAGAGGAAAACGAACTGCCTTTGCATAATATTCATATTATTTGGGTTGAAGTGTTAGGTGGAATGATTTGAATGATGCATTTTATGGAAGACAGTAGGTGTCATAAAGAAGTTTTAATGAAGCTTGGTGTGCATACGTCACCGGAATGTTTCCTGGCGGGGCTAAAAGCGGCACTTTCTCATTCCCATCCACAGAAGTCCTCTTTCGAACCGGCTCGAGAGACGATGGCTTACAGGAGAGCGCTTTTCTGTTTCAAGGGCAGCTCGATGCACAGTGGTTACGCATTTCGTGGGCGAGTGGTTTTCAGGAGTGAAATATTGTCCACCACGCCCGCCTCAATGATAACATTTAAAAGACCGAGCACTCTAAGGTCGACGTGTTTATTTCCAACTGGAGACCCGCGGCAGATGCTATCCCTTGCTCGCGACTTAAGAAATGCATAGAGGATTTGTTGGTAACATAGAAACTGAGACAAACTGGGTTGCGTGACGATTTGGTAAAGGGTGGGATTAGGTGGGGGATGGGGTGTTTAGGAATTGGAACTTTTTCGCCGGGCGTGCGTACCTGTGGGTGCTGCAGAGTCCCGCTAGGAATCACAAACCAGATCAGTGCGTATTATGGAACCCTTGAGTCCAGCAACGCGTAATTTAAATATATCTGTCCCACGAAAGGCCGCGTTAACATCATCTTTTACACGGTTCGCTAATCAACGGCAGGACAGTTTCGTGCTGCACGTGCAACAGATTTAGAATGCAAGAAGGCGCTCAAACTATGTGGCCTGAAGTTTGAGAGAGTTTAAGGTCTTTCTTCATCAGACGAATGTGCATCCTAGTTCGCCGATCCGGGACGCACGTTCGTCCCGTTGAGAAAGGTCATTATCGTCACTGTGAGACTGCATCGACCACAAGCTTGTCCCACAAGATAGATCCAGCAGCGATTCCCAGTCAGAGCTGTAGTAAATTGAGGTAATTTGAGCACGTGCGGCGTCCTCCGTTCTCGCGCCGAGACTAAGAGGAATATCCGTCAGCTGCTGGCGCCGTGGAGAACAGAGGCAAAACTGACTTGTCTCCAGCGTGTTGTGACCAACCAGTGTGAGCCAAGTGTCTACCAGGGCATCCCGGTGCACGTGCAACGTACGCGACAATGTGTATCGTGATGCCGATGTAGCGTCCTAGATCTATCCCCTTCCAGAAACACCCGTGGGGGTGTTTTTGACTGCATCCCAGATTCGCCACCTGGGAGTACTTCTGGTATATTCTAAAACATCCCCCGGCTGTACTAGAAAGACTCCCTCGAGAATTTTCACGCAGTTGGATGCAGGATGCCACCGCTTGGTACAGAAAAGGGTCTCTGCAGTGGCGCGTCTTAATGTAACTATTTTCTCTCCTTCCATTTCCTCTCTCACTCCAGTGTTCGTGTGTTATATGCGCGTGCGAGTTCGTGTGTCTGCTTACCATCGAAAACCATGACACATTCCATTCTTGGAATATCTAGCTGGAACCGCACAGTGTGTAACCGCTACAGAAGACATGCTTTACTTAACCCCACAAATGTTTACTTATTATGAAACGAACCAGACATCCAGTTCTTTCGAGCGACATAAGGCTAAGTAATTATCTTCAGGAAGGAAATTGTTACTGCTGGATAATATAAAATCATATTCATTTAATGACAGGATACATTAGATATAAACATGGCATCCATATCTTCACCATTTTAATTGCTGATACGTGTTTACAAGTGGGCGTATCACAAGCACTTCTGTCATCATCCAGATAATTTTAGGAACCTTCCATCCCTGTTCACATTTATACAAGAACTGTATTTCTAAGGGGAGACTTCACTTTGAAACCCCAAATTCCATCTTTGTCAATCTCCCTTGAATCAGCACATCAGTTCTGTCGGCCGATAAAACTGATTCTCCCAATAAAAGTGACATAAAATACACTGCGTGTATCCAAATCTTTGCCAAAACTAGATCCGATTCACTTCGCAGTAGGTGGTATGCCTGCCTGACCAGAAGCTAATGCGTTAATTCAAGTGAGTGATAAAAAAGTGCAGTTTTTGTATTGAGTGTCTGTTTGCCTGTTTATCCCTTAACTATTTATTATGAAGAGTTTATTGGTTTTTCAATAAAAGCTGTCATAGCCTATCTGTGCATTTTTATATGTACATTATTCAATTTTGTTAAAGAGAGTCGAATCAAGAAAAAGAAAAAAAAAGAAAGAATGGCTTAATGCACTGGAACATTGAAACCAGACTGTGGAGGGAGTATTTTAGAATGGACCAGAAACACCCCCAAACCCCACCCTTGTCTAGACGCAGTCCTGAAGCATTCCAGGGGCCTTGTGAACATCCTGCCTGATGTCTCTTTACCTGTGAACAAATGAAGGAATATGGACCCAAGAAAATGCCCCCCCCCCAGTAATTATTAACTGATAATGAACATTACAATCAGTGTGTGTGTGTGTGTGTGCGTTTGTGTGTGTTTGTGTGTGTGTGTGTGTGTGTTTGGGAGTGGGGTTGGGGTAATTTTAGAATTCCCAAAAGTACATCCCATCTCTTATAGATGGAAGATGGAATCGAGAAATAGAAAAGCGAATGCATCGACTCGCACTGAAATACTGAAATCAGAGGATATTCTTAAGACATCCTAGAACTAGAATTACCTCGTCTAGAAACGAGCAGTAAGACCAGTTTATAACATCTTTTTAATTTGGTACAAACAATTCATGGGAACTAAAATTTTTTAAAAAACCGGGAAATTTATCAACTCACACTGAAAAATTAGAATCAAAGTGTGCGGGAGAGAGAACAGTTTCGGACAGAAGTACTCTTCCCGCCTCTTTCCCTCTCCCCCCTCCCCCCAGACAGAGATGGAATCCAGATAAAGAAAAACGAAGTGGCGAACGTTCACTGAAGCGATACAATCAGGGAGGAGTTATTCTGGGATATCCCATAAATACTTCCTTCTCGTCTATAAGGAAGATGGAACAAAGAAAAAGAATAATGAACTGCCTCAACGCAGACTGAAGCATTAAAAAGAGAGTGAGGTAATGTTAGGATATCCCAAAACATCATCATTGTCATTTTCTTTCTTAATCTCAATGCTGAGAGATTTTCTGGTCGCCCCTTGTGAAGGGCCCATGTTTCTCAGTCGGGATTCGAACTTTAAGGCTACACCGGCTTGAAAAGATCTGTTGGCGGAGCTGTCGTCTCACTGACCTGTAACGTCAAAGATGCATTCAGCCCGCTCGTGGTGAGCATGAATTGCCACTCAGTGCTCAGCGCTGTCTTCTGTGTTTTTTTGTGGTCTCTGTTTTCCGTAATCCAATTCCAGCCGCATCTGTGCGTTTCTCTTCAATCTTTTCATTCTTCCCCCCGCTTGTTTCACCCACATTTCGTGTCTCTTTTTTTTTTCCTTCGCTTATGCCTGTCTTCATTTCTCTTCATCCCTCTCCTCTCCTTGTGTGTGGTGCGTGGGTGTATGTGTGCGTAGGTGTGCTCGCATTCGGGCGAGCTTGCATGCGTGCGTATGTGCAAGTGCATTTAACCACGAAAGGTCTGAAAATTGCTGCCCGATTCAGAATCCCCAGTCCAGCCTTGCGCGCCTTTTTTTCAGACTGCCCTCCCTTGCTTCTCAGCGCATGCGCAAGACTGCTGCAACCTTCACCAGGAACTGTATTGCAGCTTCTTGTATGAGTCTTGCTGGGTGTTTATAAAACTTTGAGGTGGGAGAAATAGAATAACGAAAACTTCGAAACGGACGAAAGATGGGAATATCTGTGACTTCATAAACGATACACAGTTTCAAAATTGCCAATTCTTGCGTTTAACAGTGACTTTTAAAAATAAAAGCTGATGAAGCTGCTTTAAAGCTAATTTGAAAGAATATTTATCATTTTCTGTTTTTATTCTTTACTTTTTTGTGGAGGGAGGGAAGATTTCCGCTCAGCATACAGCGAACCCATTGCTAATTTTCTTCTGAGAGCTAATTACATTTTATGTGATGTGTACCCAGCCTTCCGCCATTTCCATCTGTTCGCTCTTCATTTTTCTTCTTTTAAGAGCAGTTTCCATTTGCGCCAATTTTTACTTTTTGACTCAGTTTTAGACCAAGAGAGACAAGGAGCTAGGCGAAGAGAGACAAGGAGCTAGGCAGACGAGAGAGCGAGAGAGAGAAATGAGGGGAGAGGAAAAGGGGAGCTTAACATTCTGAGTTTCGTTTTGATGGTTTTGTAGATGACCTCAAGGTGAAGTATAATTTACAGAAGGAAGAAGCGGCCGAAGTTCCTATTTCTGAGGCCGGATATTGTTTCCCGGGCTAGAGATGTCTGTCGGCTGCTGTGCAGCAAAGCGAGTTTTTTTTCGTCTTCATGTTTTGTTGTTTCTTTCCTCGTTGAGCATGGCGATAAGGACGTATGGGTGTTGGCTGCGTCAAAACAGTGGATGTCGCTCGTGTCGTAATTCTGTCTTCCAAAACAGGCGATGCGTTATACAGACAGAACGCCCGAAGCGAGATTTACAGCCACGAGGAAGGCCAGTAACGCTAGATGGTGAAGTCAGAGTTCCAAGAGTCGACCCCAGATACTCTGACGTCATTATCTAGCTTGTTTCGGAGTTCTGACTATAAGACACACTAAACCGTTTCGTGGAATCCGTGGTCGGACATATCGTCCGCTTACTGTATGCGTAATCCTCCAAAGCAGGAAACTAAAACCCGTCCTGAGTCTTTCGTTATCACTTCCGCCACAGGGTTATGCTGCCCCGCCCAGAAATAACGAGAAAGAAAGGTTAATGACTGCAGAGAGTTCCCACGCCGTTCACGGTGTCAGAGAGTATGCTGCGCTTGCCGCCAGACAGCGCTGTGGCTGCTCTCGCGGGATTTGGGCATCCCGGCGTTGCTGATGAGGAAATGACACTATTAAAACAATGTGTGCACTATTAACTCAGTGTGTACGAGCGGAGCTTGCTGGACGCAGTGTTACAACAGGCCATATGCTGTGATTGCGGTTTGCAATTTGAATCTGTTATCACTACAGTCTCACCTTGTGTTCAGGCTGCTTCTGTGTATTGTGTGTCTGTCCGTCCAACTGACTGTGCTGGCACCCATGCAGTTGCCTCAGAGCGCGCACGTGGAAATTTCCCTTGTCGTATTTACGTATTGAAAAGAAACACTTCGGTCGTGTACATGGAATTTATGGTTCAATCGACCACCAAGTTACCCTGAGATTTTAATTACACGTGAATGCAGAAGAGGAATGCACCGAGACATTTGCGAACCCGAACATTCTTCTGCCCCCAAGTCTGGCCTACCTCCATTACCCCACCCTTCTCCCGGTCACATTTTTGAAAATTTCTCACGCATCCTGTTTTGGTATATTTCGGTTCATTTGCACACCCTCTTGCAGTCCGCATCTTGTGTTCCGCATCTTCATGACTTGAAGGGTTTAAGGACTGGGAGAGAGCCTTCTAAACTGGCCTGTTTTTCTTGCATGGCAACACACAAGTAAGGTCGCTCGCCACTGGGTAGTAAATTTAGTGGTTGGGTACGAAACATTCCTGACAGCTATAAACACTACATCAAAGATTTTCAAATATTGTAAGTGGTTCGAAGTAGAGGGTGATTTAGTACAAGTAACTTTCCAGTATTTTAATTGTTCGATAGGGAACGTGAAAAAAAGTGAATTAATGTCAGTCGTTGGGGCGCTTTCGTGAAAGCTACCGGCGGTCCAGTCGTGTGTTCTGGGAGGCGCTAAAGGATGTCAAAAGGGTGCATTGCAGTCACGAGCAAAGCGAAACTTTGGTGAGTCTCTGAGCCCCTCGTTCCGTCTCACAACGGGCCCTGGCACCCGCACTCAGCAGTCGAGCGTCTGAACTGACCACCCGGGAGCGAGGTCGGTGGCACCGTATCGCAACATCTGGTCACCTGGCTGGAGTCTGGTGTTTACTTTATCCACAGGCCACGTTGTGGAAGTCGCTGGAGACCAGTGTGCTCAGAAGCACGGGCGGGGTCAGGGGCGGAGACAATTTTAGCCGCGATAAGATCTGCGATTCTTAGAACGTGTCTGGCAGCCGCTTAGCGTGGCTAGGGGAGGTGTTTGCTAGAACCTCAGCCTGCATGCGATCCCAGCATTCTATGGTCCGGCTTTGAGTGAAAATAGTTCCACTGGGCAGGGCGAAGAAGCGTGAGGCTGTGTTTTCGTATGATAAAGATGTCGGACACTCTGTTCCTTGCCTGATGAGAGGATGCCGTTCGATTCCTTCTCGCCTACGCTATTGCTGTTCTTACAAATTCGCTTCACATGGTGGACTCCCACCCAACTGGGGAGGGGGGGGGCTATATCGCTCAGTTGGTGGAACTGCGGACTGGAAGATCGTCGAATCCTGGTGTGGCCAAGGATTATTTCGTGGAGTTACTGTGCAAACTCCATTCCACCATTCCCCACGCATACTGACGGTCCGCTCTGGCCATCTTACTGCAGCTATCAGTCTGATGGTTCTTTCACTGCATAGCTTAGTAATAGGACCCAGCTCCCCTATAGTCCATGGTCCTGATACGCACCAGTTTGCGGTGGGACGTTAAGCAACCAACCAACAATCAATCATCAACCACACAACTAGGCGGAAAGGATGGCCGACTGGTTAGTGCGCCAGGCTCCGGACCCGAAGGAGCGGGTTCGATACCCAAGCCCACTCCCCCCAGTGCACCCACTCCCCTAGGCCGAAAACAGGGACAACCTGTACATAATTATGCGCACCAGCTGACAAGAAAATTAAATACAGAACTTTGTAAAATCAGCCGTGGGGAGCTGAACTCAACACTTTCATAAAAAGAAAAGAAGGATTGTTTGCCCTATTATGCTTCAGCGATTTTAGAATAATATTGTTAAGAGAAGAAAATGATGGAAGCAGACAGAGGAAAGGGATTTTCCAGCATCATTAACAATGGATACTAGCAGTGTTGACATCTGGCGTTGCATTCAAGCAAACTTTATCAAATTCTGAAATCCTCTGCAGGCTGAAAAGCTAGTATCCAACAGACAGAACAGGTAGGGAAAAGGGACTGGTAGAGATTGAACGCGCTATTCTGCCATCGTCAGACACTATACCGCCAATATTTCTGAAAGGATTCTGACAACAGAGTATTCTCCACGGGGTCATAAAATCTTGAGAAAGGGGTCAAAGGTCTAATGGGTGAACCCGCAATAAACATCGATCTTGGAGGCGTTCAAGTCCCGATGCTTGTCGGCGGCTGCTGTCTGTCTGGAATAATCAGTCATGACGAGCCCTGACATTTTTTGGGGAGATTGTCGTCTCGAGTTCTGATTGGTCGCGACAGACCGTGAACCTGCTTTCTGTAGCACCGCGTTCTCCAGTCTAATAGCTCATGACGCCCCCTGTGGCAAGGCCATCTGGCGCCTTTGGAACTTCCCAGCAGCACTGGCACTTGTGTCGACGTCATGGCGTCACTCCTTGTCGCGAAGAGCACTGGTCATGCAGTTGCGTCGCATCGCGCCACGGTGTCCCGCCGCCGACGCGATGACGGCACTGTCTCGTATGTACCAGCAGGAACGAGTCGGCAGTCCTCACGTGCTCGTGCTCGTGCAGTTTTGCGAGTTCGATTGAGCCGAGAGTTGTAGACGCGAGGACGCGAGCGATGCTAGGTAGTGACCGCAGCGCGGTCTGACATCCCTACCTAGCGTCAACGGCGATGTTGACGGCTGTAAATCTCGCCGGTGATGTCCGGCCGGCGGGGGTTAATGCTAGCCAAGTGTTCCATCTGTGCTCAGGTTAGACAAACTGCAATAGTCGCGGCCAAGACCTAGATAACAGATCTAAATATAGACGTCATTGCTCGCGACATTCCACGCGTCTCTCATGCCTCACAACAAACACTCCGGCGGGAGGACGTGGGATGAAAGGAGACGGGGGGCGGGGGGGGGGAAGCTTGCTCGCAGAAATCCGACTGATCACCACATGGGCATCTGGGGGGTGGGGAGTGGGGGACGGCTTCCAGGAGACCATTCAAAAGCCGTTAGTCGTTTCTGTTTAAAGGTGTGCGTTGTAGCCGCACGCATTTCAGCACTTTACATCTAAAATCAACAGCGGCAATATTGCATTCAGGTGCACCAAAGAGATGCGACCGGCAGCAGCAGGTGAAACGAAGCGTTCGACAGCAGGACTTTTTTACAAAGTATTTTGGTCCATGTATCCACGAGTGCTTGCGCATTTGTTGGCGTTGGTTGTATTTGCCGATTACGATATTTTCGCAAAACATTTGTATTGGAGCAGCTGCACAGGAAACAGCACAATGCCGTAACAGACTTCTATCCTTCTCTTGTTCGTTGAAGGACGCGGACTAAGCATTCTGTTTTGATTTATGCACAAGTTAAACAGTCTTGTTTTCCCCCTTCTGCGTGTTTTGTGGCATGATATTTTGCAGCTGTCGGTCAGACATTCACTGTCTCTCCCCTTTTGCCCGACGGCCCGCCCCCGTTTCCTGGGGAGTTTCTCACATACCCTCCCGTTCTCAGTTCCAATTCTGTTGGAGATCCACGCCGTTTTCATCACTCATCTCAAGGAGAGCAATCAGAATGGTCGTACATTTCTGACGTATGGTACCAGACAGGTACTAACTTTACGGATGCTTCACGCAGCATACCTTTTCTGGCGGCTCCAAAGCCCCAGGGTCTGGATTTTGGACACCACGTCAGGCTTCGTTACTGAACAGTCTGGCGTTCTGGCTACACGTGTGGGTTTAGAGGGTACCAGCCAGGTGCATGCGTGCGCGTACGTGTGTGTATGTGTGGAAGGGGTGGGGGAGGAGTAGGATCCGCTAGATGGTGGCTTTAGCGAGTCACAACCACGATGTTTCTGTTCTTGTCTGGAGGCAACGGCCACCACGAAACAGAAAATAACACATAACTGCAGACAAAAGCGCTGTCGATCTGTGGCGCGTTCCACAAGGCTGAGACGAAAGATCCCGAGCGTATAACATGATTGCCAGAGACAGCGTCGAGAATTCAGACTGACTGTGAATTTGTTTCGGTTAACATGTTCATCCAAAGATCGAGTTATCAGGAAGCTCCGAAGTGAGTGTTCAAGTGACCGAGGGAATGCGTGAGGGAGGGAGTTGTGGAGCTGCTTGCGTGCGCGTTTTTGTGCGTGCACAAGCTAGCATGTTTGACAAGGTAATTCCAGAATCCTTACATTGGGTGTGTATCGAAAAATACTGAAATAGGTTGGGTTTCTTGTTTCAAGGTCTAAAAGAAGCTACAAGATCTCATATCCGGTAAAGGAATGTGGAGAATACAAGGAAGGATAGAAAACATAATTAATAGATCTTTGAGCTCTGACAACTTTTAAAAAATCGATAATGTTCACAGATATCGTATGAGTTGACTGTGGGAGTTCGGGAAAAGGTAATGAACATCTCTGATGCATGTATTTTTTTAAATAAGACGTATATGCCTACGAATAACAAAATGAAGCGCTTTCGTCTGCCAAAAATTTGAATGACACTTGCACTTCTGAGCGTCGGATCACGTGTGGCCAAATATAGCTGCTTACTGGCTCGTGGGTGGGATTCGTCTGTTTTCAAATAAAGCAAGGTTCTCGTGAAACGGGTCGTTCAGCATAGTTTTTTACCTGTCTTCATCAGTCGCTAGGCAGTTCATGGCAGCTGTCAGGCTAAGCATGTTGCGCCTCTCCAGGCATTACCAAAGAATGCGGTTGGCGAGAGCAGGCGGCCTGACATTTAGCCTGTTACGTCACCAGCATATGTCGTTGTGACAATTTGCATCGTTCTTGCAACCAGTCTGTACTATTATCAAAGACCCAGCGTGCGGGTATATTTTTCTTGCCTGTCCTTTTCCCCATTCGGACATCTGCTGTTGTTCGGGAGTTGTACGTGATGTGTGAGAAAAGGTTAACTTTTCTTTTGTCGCCTCACCCTTTTTCCAAGAGTTATCAGCGGGGTTGGAAGCGAGATGGAGGTGTGTGTGTGTGTGTGGGGGGGGG
>SMGT01011393.1:0-16923 GCA_004794575.1 Lanistes nyassanus
CAACAGATTTTAAGTTCTGTAGACAAGTCATTTCCCACACGGAAACAAAAAGCAGTAAAGAATTAACGTGAATGAGGAAGACGAAGCTTAGAGTCGCTGTATGGGAATGTCGTCATTGTCGTTGTAATCGTCGTCTCCACCACCACCACCACCACCACCACCACCACCACCACCACCACCACCACCACCACCACCACCACGACTGATCGACAGAGCGAACCAACGAACCAACGAACGAACACGAGCGAACGAACGAACGAACGAACATTACTACCCCGTAAACAGCATCCAATGATCTGCGCGTGGAATATTACTGTTGGCGCCCAGCCAATCGCGAAACGAGTACAGAGCACGTTCGGCGTCCACTGTGTCCAGACTGAGTTTGTTGCGCTCCGTCCACACAGCTTCCTGCTTGACCTGCGTCAGGCGTCAGCCAACACGTGTCATAAAGACACAAAAAGACTGATTCAAATTTTAAACAACGCGGGCGACAGAAGGCTTATCCTTATAGCAAGGTGTCTGGGTTACCATTCAGTAACTGACAAAGCCCAGTGGAATTCCCACCACGCTACTGAGACTGGTGTCAGAAGAATAATGCTACCCGTCTCATTTCTGTATGAAAGAAGGGAAATTACTCACGTCAGTGACAACAAGGGAGACAAGCACCACCCTGATAATCAAACTCGAGTCTATTGTTGATACACTGGAGTAGCGGATATCCATCTGAAAAGAATGATGATGTGGTCTATGTGTGTCGACATTAGCAATATTAATAACAGTTGCGAGTTTTTCTTAAAACTACACACAAGAATATCTGCAGAAATTTGTTTAGCCTTTAACGAAGTTTATTCTATCCAGCGAGCGAATGACAAAGTTTACTAAGGTAAGGTAAAATACGTTCATAATTACACAACTTGTCAAAAACAGCCTTTAACAAATAACTACAGAAAAATTTGTGTAAAATAAAGAAACGAAAGCGTACAGTCTGTTCTGTCAGGAAACTTTTGTTCGGTATTACACAGACCAAAGCAAAATAGACAACTGTCAACAAGTGAACTTATCTGAACATTAAGAAAAGTTTCTTAATACAATGTGGATAAAAATGCTTTTACAAGATTCGCTTGTGATCATCTTATTTTATCCTATCCTTTGTACTGTCGACTTCTGCTCGTGAACCTGCGTTCTTGACCTGGCATTCTGATAAATTAAATTAAAAGTGTTGCGTTCCTTCGCGTTCGTTCAAACACGATTAGCACGCGCCCTCACCAGGTTAGTCATGAAGACGTAATACAACTTCATCTGTGCCAGTGCCTCGGTTTTGTTGCCTTTTGAGTATTCAAGGAACCTGAAAGATGTTTCTCATTGAAATTCATCAAACTAGTTCGACAAATCGCTGTAGTACCTGTTCTAAGTTTACCTGTTCTGAGTTTACCTTTAGTTAATCCTTGCTCTTCATTTATGCTAATTTATCTAATATATAAATCTGATGTTTGTGTGTTTCTGTGTGTGTTTGTTATACAAATCTGCACACCTAAACCCACCCACACCCAATTCGGCAAGCGAGTTTCTTTTCACCAGCAGATGGTCATAGGCCATATTTGGACCCTGTACCTATATGCATAAATAAATAAATGAAATAATAAATATGACGAGCCTTAACACGTGTATAAGGCCATCAGCGTGCAAGGAAGATCACCAAAGTTCCCTTTCGTACGAAGACATCGCTTGACAAGCCTCCATATAGGTAATCAATTGGCGAGCTCTGTACCCGGACTGTGTTTCTGGGGGAGGGGCCCCAAGTTTCAGGGGGAGGGGCCCTAAGTTTCAGGGGGAGAGGGCCGAGGGTTTCCCCGGGGGAGGAGGGGTGGTGGGGTTAGGGAAGGGTAGGGGTTAGGGAAGGGTAGGGGTGGGGTTAGAGTAGGGGTAGGGGTGGGCGGGGTAAAGACGTCTTGAGGAGGGGCCGAGGGTGTTCCCGGAAGAAGGGTAGGGGTCAGGGGTTAGTAAAGAGGTAGGGTGGGGTTAATAAAGATTATGACGTCTCGGCGTTGATTCGCTAAGGAGGATTGTGACTTTTTCGTGTTCTTTACTCAAAGAAAAAACACAGGGAGCGCCGGTTCCCCTGGCTAGTAAACAATGAAGGTTGGTTGGTTGGTTGGTTGGTTGGTTGGTTGGTTGGTTGGTTGGTTGGTTGGTTGGTTGGTTGGTTGGTTGGTTGGTTGGTTGGTTGGTTGGTTGGTTGGTTGGTTTAGTAAAACAACAGATCGCTGGTCGGAGCAAAAGATCGGGTGCGACACTTTACCTGTTGTAAATTTCGAAGTCCGCTATGATGATGAGTTCCACTGTGTGTGTGACGGGAGCCTCACGCTTCCCCAGCGCATGCAGGTTTGCGCGATGGTTTCTTCTGACCTCTGCCCTCGCTGCTCTGTGCTGCTTGTCCCAGAGACCTGGGGAAACATCCAAGTCATGCCTATCTGGATTGACAATTAGTTGCCCTAGCTCACCACCATCACCACCACCACCACCAACGTCGTCGTCGTCATTCTGCAGCACTTCCTGTTTCATATTTCTCACATTCGAAAAAACCAAACTGCTATAAAAGAACTGTAACTGGATGACCTTTCGAGATGCTCCAACGATCGTATGGTCAAAACTGCGAGAGGTAGGTTGCAAAACAATAAAATATTTATGCTGTTTGAACGATTCTGCTGTAAATGCGTGCCCCAGTGTATCATAAAAGAATAACTTGTAACTTGGGGTGATTTTTAATTAAGTAAGCACTTGTTTGCCTACTGACTTCTTTCGTCCAGAAAATCGTGCCCGAAGTTCATGGTCGTCAGAATGCGTTTGAGAATGTGAGTTCTGCCATCAACGTGCATGGGTAAAAGGTCATGGCTTGGGGTCAGAAGAAACTGTGACCCATTTATGAGCAAAGGTCCTTCCTGTGGGGGAAAAAGGA
Organism: Lanistes nyassanus; assembly: GCA_004794575.1. NCBI lineage: Eukaryota > Metazoa > Mollusca > Gastropoda > Architaenioglossa > Ampullariidae > Lanistes > Lanistes nyassanus. The sequence goes on from SMGT01011393.1 coordinate 2,957, forward strand.
AAGCTTTTAGGAAGGAAAGATATTATTTATTATCTTTACTTTTTTTAGGGGGCGAGAGAACGGGTGGCATTTTCAAGTATAGTGATAATCAAAAACCTTACAGATTTTCGTATTTTTCGTATTTTGTGAGTGAGTGAGTGAGTGAGTGAGTGAGTGAGTGAGTGAGTGAGTGAGTGAGTGAGTGAGTGAGTGAGTGAGTGAGTGAGTGAGTGAGTGGGTAGGTGGGTGGGTGGGTGGGTGGGTGGGCGGGCGGCTGGCTGCGTGATTGACTGGGTGGGCGGGTGAGCGAGTGAATGAGTTCCTGGATCCTATTTGGAACTGACATTTTTAAAAAATTAACATTAAACATTAAAAATACCCATACCTGAAAACGTTAAACTTTATGCTCATGCGCGTGCACGGCTGAGACACAGTTCAGTGAAAGAAATGTCATCGTTTCGCTCATAATTACCAGATCAAACGGCTGGAGATATTGGTTCACTCGCGTGACCACAATGGCAGCCACAGACTCGACATCTTGGTAAAAGCTGGATCCCTGAAAAGACTAAAAGTACAGACGCCCTTGTTCACGTTACAGAAATATCATCGTCGGCACCTCTTAATCGTCGTCCTCATCGTCCTTCTCCTCCAGCTCAGCGTCATCTTTTCCGAACCGTAAATAATGTCGAGGTTTCTTTCTGATCTCATTTTTTAATTGTCTGTGTTAAACTGGTCTTAAGTGTGTCACCTCCCTTCTCTACCCCCCCTAAGTTCCTTCTTTCCTGGTCTTAGAAAAAAAAATCCACCCTCGTGTAATTACACAGACACAGACAGGATCTAGTGGTATTTTTTTAATTTTTTTTTAGCTGTTTATACTTCAAAGTCCCGTTTCTGTTATGCAAACACCGTGCACACCCCGCCGCTCCCAGGCGTACCTGTAATCCCTGAGTTTTCTGCTCAACGCAGCGACCGTTGGTGAGAGTGTACACCGGCAAGTTCAAGGTTGCCAGGGCGTTGCGGCGCAGCCGCAGCTCGGTCTCGTGACCTCGTGACGTCAGAGCGAAGTGAATCTCTTCGGGCATGGCGTGGAGTGCTGCTGATCGAGACTGTCTCGACCCGTGGTCCGACTTCAAATGTCTGACCATGACCGTATCTGAAACGGACAAAGGTTACTGGGTTTGTCCAGGGTGGGCATCGACCTTAAGACATTAAAATTTGTTGGTCGATTTAATTGTCGACTTCGAGTCTGGCCTGGTGACTGCTATGGGGTTTTTTTTTCTGGCGTTTGGCTGAACCCACGCTCACGTTTTCACTTCGCAAAAGTATTACACAGTATTTCTTATTTGCAGAAGAACACTGGGTTTCATATACAGCTGCGATAAAATAATGTGCCTACCGTAGTACTCAAAATGTCTGGCGTCAAAGAAGACACCAGAAACAAGAGCTGTGGTCATGGCAACGAGGGTCACGAAGGCAAAGGCTGGATGATTGGAAAAGTTCGTCTTCATGCTGGGAGATCTGGATCCGTTATTTCCTTTTGCACGAGAAACGTGTATTGATTGAAAACAAAAACCGCATTTACTAAAGGGGTTTTAATTTTTTTAAAAAATTAAATTAAAAAAATACCTTATTACACTGCGCGTGCGTGGGTGCGATGCGTGTTCGTGTGCGTGTGTTTGTGTGTGTGTGCGTGCGTGCGTGCGCGTGTGTGTGTGTGTGTGATAGTAAAGGTATTATATCGGGTAAGAATGTGAGCCCGGACACCGGTGAAACCTCCCATGAAAGACATACAAAGTTTAATTGTACTTATGTCGTCAGAAAAGGCCCTCACCACGCTGTGCCGCAAAATGGCATATGGAGCATGAATAAGCGCAGAATAACTGGAGCCAATCAAAATACAGTATCACGTAAAATATGCTGATCTCGTAGGGTCACCACTGAAAACCTTGCAGTTTCCTGGAAGATCTTTACTGCCTATACCCCACCCCACCCCTCCCCCAACCCCCACCTATCCCCTACTCCTACCCCCCACCCTAACCCCACCCCTTACCCTTCCCCTAAATCCCCCTCCTCTCGGAACATCCCCCTCTCCCTCCCTTCCCCCCGCCCCTTGAAAGGCCTTCGAAATATAGCTCGCCATTTGATTGGCTCCGCTTGTTACACATCCTAAATAGAGCTCGTCATTTGATTGGCTCCAGTTGTTCTGCGCGTTTACATGGTGTATGTTTAATCGTGGTTAAGTTAAAACAGTTTAGAACACTTATTTTTCTTCATACTGATGTGTAAGAAATAAAACAAAAAAGTTAATGTGTTCTATTGATGACACTTACTGTGTTAGATAAAACGAAATGATGTTAGAAAACCTCAAAATCTACACTATAAAATTTCTGGTCATATGCACTAAAGAGTGACTGGACTGGACTTTGGCTATGGTCATGTTTGTAAGAACATTTAGTGGACTGGACTTGGACTATAGTCATGTTTATAAGAACAGTTACTGGACTGGACTTGAACTATGGTCATGTTTGTTAGAACAGTTACTGGACTGGACTTGGACTATAGTCATGTTTGTAATAACAGTTACTGGACTGGACTTGGGCTATGGTCATGTTTGTAAGAACAGTTACTGGACTGGACTTGGGCTATGGTCATGTTTGTAAGAACAGTTACTGGACTGGACTTGGGCTATGGTCATGTTTATAAGAACAGTTACTGGACTGGACTTGGGCTATGGTCATGTTTGTAAGAACAGTTACTGGACTGGACTTGGACTATAGTCATGTTTGTAAGGACAGTTACTGGACTGGACTTTGGCTATGGTCATGTTTGTAAGAACATTTACTGGACTGGACTTGGACTATAGTCATGTTTATAAGAACAGTTACTGGACTGGACTTGGGCTATGGTCATGTTTGTAAGAACAGTTACTGGACTGGACTTGGACTATGGTCATGTTTGTAAGGACAGTTACTGGACTGTACTTGGACTATAGTCATGTTGTAAGAACAGTTACTGGACTGGACTTGGACTATGGTCATGTTTGTAAGAACAGTTACTGGACTGGACTTGGACTATGGTCATGTTTGTAAGAACAGTTACTGGACTGGACTTGGGCTATGGTCATGTTTGTAAGAACAGTTACTGGACTGGACTTGGCCTATGGTCATGTTTGTAAGAACAGTTACTGGACTGGACTTGGGCTATGGTCATGTTTGTAAGAACAGTTACTGGACTGGACTTGGGCTATGGTCATGTTTATAAGAACAGTTACTGGACTGGACTTGGGCTATGGTCATGTTTGTAAGAACAGTTACTGGACTGGACTTGGACTATAGTCATGTTTGTAAGGACAGTTACTGGACTGGACTTTGGCTATGGTCATGTTTGTAAGAACATTTACTGGACTGGACTTGGACTATAGTCATGTTGTAAGAACAGTTACTGGACTGGACTTGGACTATGGTCATGTTTGTAAGAACAGTTTCTGGACTGGACTTGGACTATGGTCATGTTTGTAAGAACAGTTACTGGACTGGACTTGGACTATAGTCATGTTTGTTAGAACGGTTACTGGACTGAACTGGACTTGGACTATAGTCATGTTTGTTAGAACAGCTACTGGACTGATGTTGTTGATTTGGGAGGGAAAGTGCTTCCACCTCGCGGTGATTTTGCACTGAAGGGGAGGGGAGATAGGTAAGGGTCCCTTAAAGGTCTGTGGTTTGGTTTCCTGCACAAGTGGTGGCTATGTGTGGTCCCGCTGGCTGGCCTCTCTCCTGGCGCACTGATGCTGGCTTGAGTAGCTGGGGTGGTGGAGTTTTCGCTGGTCAGACCTACCGCCGCTTCATCCCTACTTTCTTTTATCTCTACCGCTAAGGTGCTATGTGTTATATTAGTTTACTTTGATATAGTCTGTTTTTATTTTTAGTGTTTTACCGGACTGAACTGGACTGGTAGACTAATAACGTTTGTAGGAAGAGTTATAACTGTACACAATAAAAGTATTTTCTAAATAGGCTAAGCAGACAAAGGTCAACACTAATCTGTGGGGGGGGGGGGGGCTGTGTTTCGAACCGCACTTTCGACGGAACTGAGCAGAGCTGGGATGCAAGAGCATTCCTATATCGTCCGTCCATACTAAAGGTGAACTCAAAATACACAAGGCGAATGGGCCTTACGAGCGTTCTTATAGCCGGTAGTGCAGATTCGAGCCCTCTTTTAGACAACCTAGGGGAGGCAACTTAACAAATGAGGTCACGTGGTGAATAAGAGAGGGTACCCCCCCCCCAAAAAAAAAAAAAACCGGGTCGGCACAAAATCGGTCCCGAACTGTGATGGAAGCTGACAAGAAAATAGGCTCGCTACGTGAGGCATGCGAGCCAATCAGAAGTGCGTGTATTTTTAGCACTCGGGGTGACTTGCATAACTTTCAGATTCTCAGGGTTAGATGTCGAAAGGGAGCGCTATGATCGATGACTTTTTTTTAAAAAGTTACCTGGACTTGACATTCATTTTGTGAAGCTTCGGTTACACATCAAACAAATTCCTATCAAGAGTGGAAAGCAGGTTTTGTGTTGTTGATATCAGTATTGCTGTAGCCCAATGTTTACATAAGTAATATTAGGGAACATGATTTTGGAGTGGTGACACTACTGCAAACTATCAGATGACTTTACCTGAAATAAATAAATGTCATGCACATCGCTTATCCCTTAGTACTTTCCTGAAAGAAATAAATAGGGCTATTTGAATTTATGGCACATTTACTTCAGCGTAACTAGTGAAGACAAGCGACAATACAGCCATCAGATACCCTATCCCCGTAACTCTAGGCCAGTCATGTCGGCCATCTTTTTGAGTATTTGTCATTTCCGCTTTTTACTTCCGAACTGCGCGCCTCGCATTCTGGAAAGGTAGCCGTGCGTGAGACGAGACAGGTTATAACGAGGTGGAGTGGGTTACTAACGAGTGTCGACACCGAGCAGTTCGTAGCAAATGAGTTCGTCCTTGACCCTATAAGTTCACCTGGTGTTCGGGACCGGAGTCGAGAACTTTTGTCTCGACCCTTTTTAAGGGAACGGCGATCACCAGAAAATCTAAGCGAGATAAGCCAAACGAGATAATCTAAGCGAGATAAGCTGAGCAATGCCAGAAAAAGTAGCTTTGACAATGGAGTCTTTAACGTTACAATTAAAGCAGTTTTAAGGACTCTGTCATCAAAATGCCGTCAGAACTGTAGCCACGGCAAACGCAAGTTCCCCAAATGTCAGTATAAAAGTCTATACGAAAGTCTATGGAAACGGTTCCTTCTGCAACTTCGGAACCCCACATCTACCATTACGTCATTAGCGAGTATCTTGGCTTGCTTGTCTCACGTGCAGGCTGCGCGCGCATTAGTCGAGTACAATTTCTCTCGCTCACTTTCTCACGTGCGTGCGTTTGCCTTTGTATGTATGCGTGTGTGGCGGAGGGAGCGGGCGAGACGCTACCGTTGGTGTCGTGCATTACAAATGGAGAGATCCCCGTCCCCTACAAGCACGTAGTGTCTTTGGGGTCAAGAAAATTTGTAGTCAGCTCATAAATAACAAATCGAAATCGACAGACACATACGTAAAGCTTTGCTAACGAACACAATAGACTTTTCAGTTTCCTCTAAATTGCTGACGGAAGCTTAAACAGATCGCCGTGATATTGCAGTTTACGGTAGAATTCCACACTATCTGAGATGTTATGTTGGGGCGTGCAGTGGATCCCTAGTGCTTTATCACAGCCCCAAAACTTGTACGTTCTTTAATGGTCCTTGCTATGACATGTTAGTCTGGCTTCTTTGCTTCGAATTCCATACAACTTACTGGAAAAAAATCAACATGTGCACAGACCGTAGGTTACACAGCATAATAATGTAAACTTTGGGTATGTGTTTCGTCCTGTTTCGTCATGTGTTTGCTTCGAATTCCATAAAACTTACTGGAAAAAAATCAACATCTGCACAGACCGTAGGTTACACAGCAAATATATACTAATACACAGCATAATAATGTAAATATATAAAATACACAGCATGATAATGTAAATATATAAAAATACACAGCATTATAATGTAAACTTTGGGTATAAGCTCGCGAAAAGAAGACTGAAAAGAAAACGGACGTACCTGAATCGAAGAGTACAGGTAGGAGGCGTGGAGACAGAGAGAGAAGTAGAGCTGTCAGAAAAATAAGCAAGGCGCGGCAGAAAGGGTCTGTCTCCGCAGCATCGCCGAGCAAGCAAGGTGAGAAAGACTGAAGCAGCAAGACAAGGAGGAGGTGATGCTTTATAAGGAATGCATGACAAAAGAAACGACTACGATACCCTGATTGTGACATAATTCCTAGTTTTCAGGAACAGCCGGTTGATGGTTTGCCGTTCTTTTGTTCGTCATGTGTTTGCACGCTGTTTATTAATTTTGCTTGCAGGGTTTGTTAGAATCTTCCGTTGTGTAGTTGCCCTTATTGAAGGTCTTAGAATATGAATTTATGGAGTAGGATAGGGAAAGGGGGCAGTGGAAAAAATTGTGGCATCAGAAATGGAACGGAGGGCTTAGCTTTCGTCACACATATCGCTACATGTACTGACTGACCGACCAGCATCTTGTCTCTTGGTGTCACGTCACACATATTGCTACATGAACTGACTGACTGACCAGCATCTTGTCTCTTGTCTCTTGGTGTCACGTCACACATATTGCTACATGAACTAATTGAATGACCAGCATCCTGTCTCTTGTTTCTTGGTGTCACGTCACACATATTGCTACATGAACTAATTGACTGACCAGCATCCTGTCTCTTGTCTCTTTGTGTCACGTCACGCATATTGCTACATGAACTAATTGACCGACCAGCATCCTGTCTCTTGTCTCTTGGTGTCACGTCACACATACTGCTACATGTGCTGACTGACCAGCATCCTGTCTCTTGTCTCTTGGTGTCACGTCACATGTACTACATGTACTGACCGACCAGCATCTTGTCTCTTGTCTCTTTGTGTCACGTCACAAATGAAGCAGGTGCAATAAAGACTCTATGATCTTGGCTTTTCTCTTGTTAGTTCACGCTTAATTTTACTGTATAAAAGTTAATTCAGCAATGCTTTCTACTCCGATTATTATTTTTCTCTGTGTTCTGATTTAACAGTTTTATTTATACTTTGTCTTTTTGTTTCATTCCCCAGAGTTATCTACTCCTGTTACATTTTCTGCCATTCTAATTCAGAAGTGCTGTTGATTCAGAAGTGCTGTTCATTTGCCCATTTCTTATTTCTGATTCAACATTGAGTTCCGCTGGCTTGACAGTTTAAAGGTGTAGGTTATTCCGTGACCTGTTTTAGGTCGTAATGGAGTGGGGTTTATGAGACCCCCACTTTTCTGTTGGGGAAGCATCGTGAGGGCCGTGCCCATCTCCCCCCCTCCCACGCACACCACCACTTGTCCTCACCTTAGCCTAAGCATTTTCTGTATTCTATTTCTTCGCTGCTGTTTAAAACTTACCAGAAAATATTTAAACCGCTCAACCAAAAACCATCACAGACAAAATTTCCCCAAATTAAACTCAGTATTTCAGTTTATTTCATTTTATTACTGTTTCTCCTCTCAAAGTACTTCCAGCAAACAAGGGAAAATCTAAGCAGATACACGTCCTGTCAGTGTTGTCCATCGCCTTGAATTTTCGAAACCTTTGAAGCACTGGTAAAGTCCCCTGACCCCGACATACACACAGAATCTCTCTCTCTCTCTCTCTCTGTCTCGGGGGGGGGGGGTTGGATGGCTCGATTGGATCTGTGTGTCGACGGTTGCTTGCTCAAATTCAAAAGTGCCTGAGTTGCTAACAGATTACATACGAAAAGAATCCTAACGTACCATCCTAACGTATCCTAACATTACACTGCCTCTCCCCCACTGGCCTGTGAATAGCTTGGTAAAAAGACTCCCACCCCATCCCCTCCCCAGAAATGCGCAATCACACAGCGACGCCAAGTAGAAGCGCTTCGACTGTATAATAGCCAACCAAGCAGCAAAAGTTCTCTCTCTTCCTCTCTCAGGCAGATACCGGAGATTCCTGCTGCCTGGCGCCAGTAAACCAAAGGGAAACTACTGTTAACATCACCTCCACTTTAGTTGTTGGTGCTCTTCCCTGGAATTCTAGCGCCGCAAATGCGTGTCGACTGCATGAGCCTTGAGCCCTTGAGACGATATTAAAAATCGAAATGAAGGATATTTACTATGGTAATTGACAGATGCAGCTGCTGGAATAGGAAGCATTACTGCACTGCTTTTGTAAAAAAAAGAGAAAAACATCGGGCCTGATTTTCTCAAGTTTGTTTTGATCATTATAATCACCGAGGACAGTTAATTACGTGAAATAAGACGACTAACAAAAATTAATTATATTTCTTTCTGAAAAGAAACAATTTTAATTATGATAATATAGGACAGCTATCGAGTCAAATACTGTTTTCAGGCGTGAAATATTCTTTCCCTTGTAACAGACCGTATAACAACAATAACAACAAAATAATAATAATAATTTAATGAGGTTATTTCCCTTGCAGTCGTCTCTTTAGAAAGAAAATCACAGTTTGAAGCTATGCACTAAATGACTATAGAGAATGAAAACCAGTACATATCGTATATCACTCCTCCTTGGGCAACGTGTGTTGCATGAAACACTGAAAATAGGAAATCACAAACGGTAGAAGTATTTTAGTTGTTGTTTATCTTCCCTGGAGTTCCAGCTCCGCAAATGCGTGCCCAATATCTAAGCGTTGAGATGATATTAAAGATCGAAATGATGGATAGTTGAAAATTGACCACAGAGAAACAAATTAATAGAGCGAGCGCTGAAACCTGATGAGTGGCCCCTGTAACAATATGCGTGCCAGGCAGTAGGTAGCAGGTAGGTTAGTTAGGGGCACAGAGTACAACTTAGAAGAGAACATTCCATCCAAGACAGATCTGAGCCTGAACTTAACACTTAGCAGGCCAGACATAACTGAGAGGTCACACACACCATTTTAAGCCGCGAAGCACTCAATAACTATATACAAAAGACCCATAACTCCAAACTATGCATCGTCCACTAGGGTCACCAAGCATGCAGTTGCCCACCACAGCCACACGTGCAGATGGGAAAAGGTCAGCAGTAGACATTTAACTCGAATATATAAGCTCTAGTGGGGAAAGGGGGGACAAGCAGAGACAAGCAGAGTTACTAAGTTGTAACCGACCCGCCACTTGGACTTTCACCATGTGCAAAATAAAACTCTTATGACCAGAAATCACGGGTCGATTGACGATGAGAGAGAGCAGTGGTGCACGTTCCTTTCTGGTGCCGGCATAACGCAACATTGCCTTTTCTGAGGTCGGGATCATTCATAACGTTACACCCCGCGGCGACGCCATTTTACCCGGCCTCATCCCTATCCACTCCTGCATAGTGATACAGGGACGCCATGTTACCCGGCCTCATCCCTATCCACTCCTGCATAGTGATACAGGGACGCCATGTTACCCGGCCTCATCCCTATCCACCCCTTCATAGCGACACGGAGACGATCCACGATCTGCTAGCTAGTGAGCTTGAAAAAGCGCATAAAAACTATAAAGCCAATCAAAATACAGTCTTTCGTAAAATATGCTAATCTCGTAGGGTCACCACTCAAAACCTTGCAGTTTCCTGGAAGATCTTTACTGCCTATACCCCACCCCACCTCTCCCCAAACCCCCACCTATCCCCTACTCCTAGCCCCCACCCTAACCCCACCCATTACCCTTCCCCTAAACTCTCCTCCTCCCGAAACATCCTCCTCTCCCTCCCTTCTCCGTGGCCCCGGAAAGACCTGCGAAATATAGCTCGCCATTTGATTGGCTCCGCTTTTTACACGTCCTAAGTAGAGCTCGTCATTTGATTGGCTCCAGTGAATTAGAGCTTTTACGTGCTGTGTCACCTACAGTAAGCCTTGCTCGCGGGGCAGGGTAAGATGGCTGCGCGATGGGTCAGCGCGACCCTGCGCTCGCGTCGTATCACGCTCGGTCCATGTGTAAGAAGTCCGTGTAATTGACAGATACAGCTGAACAATCAACAATGACTGAAGATACACTAGTGTCGTCTGTCGAGCGGCTACAGGTAAAGAAATTTCAACCAGGTAAGGCTTCATGAGACAGTTTAGGGTCACACGGTCATATGATTTCCCAGAAAAGACCGACATGTTCCCAATGGCTGCATGTCTATTTTCTATTATCATTATTGTTGTTTCTACAATCACATTTTCTCAAAGAAGCAGTCTGCTGCCGTTCAGTACATGACTTTACGTGTGAATACATATGCACGTATATAAATATAACAAATCCGATTGGTCTGTACCGAGAAAAATATATGCTGCCATATATAGAGAGACTAATGACTGTGTGAAGTTCTGAACACCACATTGTGTGTTTCGGCAAACTGGTGCTAAAAAGTACGGTTCTCAGAGGGGGAAAAGTCAGTTATATACATAGAAATACAGAATTTCATCATCCCGAATAAATGAAGCATGGAGCACAAAATGGCTGCCTCCTTGAAGAGTCAGACGTACAGTTATGTAGAGAAATAAGCAGCATTTGTGCATGTATTTAGTGGATGAAATGTTCAAGGCAGTAAAACCAATGCAGGAGACATTACAATAAATATAAGTGTTCGACTTGAAAATGCAACCAAACTTCACGAGATTGACTTAAAACTAAAGCTTTTGCTGCATTAGTCACATTATTATTACAACAACAATAATACTTAACAATAACAGTATTTGAAAGACGACAAATGTTGCACAGCAGCTCAGGGCGCACACATGCGGACAAAACGAAATGCGTACGCATAATGACAGAGTGAAAAGATGAGTTTTTAAACAACTTTTTACAGAAGACAGGTAACTGGCGAATGGAGAGAGGCAGGCTGTTCCAGGTTAGTGGATAGAAGACGGAAAAAGGATGGAGGACCACAGGTGCTGAGCTTGGTGCGATGAAAACGAAGGTAAAGGAAATTCGCGGAAAATGGGAGACTGACAGATAATGAATAGGTCTAAAGCCACTTGGACAGGTAGGAGGAGTGGAGTCGTTGAGACATTTGTAGCAGAGAACAGCGAGTTTGTGTTATTAAACACCCTTTGAGAGGGGAATCCATTGGAGGAAAGCCAGAAGAGGGGTGGCGTGGTCAGTTTTCTCGTGGAATATGAGGTGAGTGGCATTGTTCTGGAAACGTTTCAGGACAGGTGGTGGAGTCCGGAAAGAGAAAAGAGTTGCAATAATCGATACACGACATAACGCGGGAAAGGAGCTGATAGCAGCACATCGCAGCAGTGTGTTGGCGTGTGCCAGTCAGAATGGCTTCGGTCTTGTCGTCGGTAAGTTGAACTTTGTCGTTCGCCATGTAGTCTTTGATGCTCGGCATTTGTCCTCGAACTGTTGGACTCGGACTGTTGTCATCTAAAAGCGACACCGAAAGAAAAACATTCTGCTCGTTGCAAGTACCGCTCTTTCGAAAGCCTTAATGTGAAATCTGTCTTTGCACGATTATTTATAGAAGCGCCTCCCACTTCCCTCCTTCTTTTTTTAAATACCTTTCGACCACACAGGTTGTTACGATGTACTAGACAAATTTTGTTTTTGAATATTTGGAATATTTCCCGTTTGTCGCATTCGTTATAGTCTCCATCAAGTTTTTCTTCTTCTTCTTCTTCTTGACAACGTCAATACCTCAGCGCGGAATATGTCCTTCTTTGATAAAAGTTCTGAGTCTTAGAACCTCCACCTTGGTCATCTTAAAGTCCCCCTTCAGGTCGTCGTCCGACAGCTTGGTCAGCAGGATTCCGTCGATGTGGTGCTTGCGGAACCTCTTGCTGTACTTCTCCAGCCCCAGATCTTGCAGGCGCTCGCACACCTCCTCGATGGTCAGCGAACCGATGTCAAAGGTCGTCGACCCTACGGACGCCATGGAGCCCGCCGACCCCCCGTCTTCAGAATCGACGTTGATGCTCTTCTTCGAGTGAGTCCTGTTGTCTCTCGACGGGAGAGGCGGCGGTGGCGCAAGTTGCTCCCCTTCCCCCACGGGGCGTTCGTAGGACGGCAAGGGAGGCAACTCTCTGGAGAGCTCCTTCATGAGTGGGTGCACTTTCTGGTTCTTCCAATCCGTTATTATTGCGTCGTCGTGGCCGATATTGCCCACCGAATCGTACAAGTGGACCTCCGAGTCCTCCATCTTCGCCAACGTCTCGTAATTTCTGTTTTTGGATCCCGACTTGTCTGGAGACTTGTTTTTGTCATTCTTCGTCGTCGTCGTCTTCACGGTTTTAACGGGGCTCGTGACCTTGACCTCCACAGCTGCGCGAGGAGGAGGGGGAGGAGGGCCGCCTGGAGGGTCGGGGGCCTCCCGTCGCTTGTAGCTGATTTCGATGAACGTGTCCTGTTCGATGTAGTCTGGAATCTCGGCGTCTGTCATCACTTGCCGCTGCTTGTCGACAATGGCCAATTCTGGAGGGCAAAATAAAAAATTCTTTAAAATTATTTTAAAGAAAATCTTCGACTCTTGTAGCACATTTCCACTAAATCAGCTGCTTACAGATCTTTAAATTTCCAATTGCTCCAATGTTTCAGGTGCCACTGGTTACATTTTCTACACTGTTGCACCCCCGTACATGGGTCACTGCATCCATGAATTAAAACTTTCGTCTAAAGGTATTACGAAGAAGTATGTGCGAAGGCATCTTAGTTGTTGTTGTTATTATTATTATTATTATTATTATTATTATGTTTTTTTTAGCCAACAGTCCATCCACGATTACGATCTAAGAAATTCTAAGAGGCTATACAACCTTATCCTTGCCAGACACTTCACTAGTAAGTAACTGTCTCTCGCTGACGTATCTTCGTCTCTTTAACGTTTTGTGTTGCGAGGAAAATATGGTTGTGTTCGTTAGCTGCTGCAATATCCTGCATCCACTATAAACGATAATCTTTTATGGGGCACTCCTTTCACATGAAAATGTTTGCATCGTTCAACAGCGCTGTTTAAATATCAGATTTTGTTTTTCTGCACAGATTTCCCTTGCAAACATATGTACCCTTTTAAAGTATCCTCTAATATTTTGTGGGATTTTTGTGGGGGGGGGGGGGGGGGAGCGTTTTACTAAATATCAGCTAATGTCGACAAGCCAGAAATCCAAATTTGACCTTGAAAAAACGGATCTTCGTCCAGTTTGTACTGCGCGCATGCCGCTGTGAGCTCGTCTATCACAATCTTCAACTTTTCCTGGTGCATTTTGACCCCGACAAGTCCATCCACGAATGAAAAGGCAACTTCCTTCAATCGGCGGGGCAAAACTCGTAACTTCCCGCGCGGCTTGCCGTCTGCGACCAATGAAAAGTGCTGAATGAGAACACGCCCATCATAAGGAAACTGCCAAAGTTGTGGAGGGACACAAACAACTAGTATTACACAATCATGAAAACAGTATCCATTGCATTCATTATTAAAACGAATAATACTTTTTTTTAAAAAAAAGGATAAATAACAATTATACAAAATTTTAATACGTATTTAGGCGATTCTGTCATTGCACCCAATCCAGAATAGGGAAAACTTTTGTTATGATTTAAGCCTGTTGTCACTGGGCAATTACATCTACCACCCTGACTATACAGCGCTATTGTTGACTATACACAGCTAGTGTTGATTATACAGCGCTAGTGTTGACTATACAGAGCTAGTGTTGATGATACAGCGCTAGTGTTGACTGTACAGCGCTAGTGTTGACTATACAGAGCTAGTGTTGATTATACAGCGCTAGTGTTGACTATACAGAGCTAGTGTTGACTGTACAGCGCTAGTGTTGACTGTACAGCGCTAGTGTTGACTATACAGAGCTAGTGTTGATTATACAGCGCTAGTGTTGACTATACAGAGCTAGTGTTGACTGTA